>PVHY01007063.1:0-69972 GCA_004024945.1 Uropsilus gracilis
AGAAACCCAATTTTTAAAGTATCTTAACATTTTAAATTTAAGAATGATTTTAATGAACTCAGACTTTTGACTTAGGGCAATTTTGTTTTGGTTTCAGTGTATTCACATAGAACTTTTATAAACTAAAATGCATTGTCTGGTTTTATTCCTCGTTACAAAGTTATAATGAATTTCTGAGTTAAGACTTCTCAAAACTAGTTTTGTATGAGGTAAATTTAGTATTAAACAGAGAGTAATACAGTATATTCAGGTACAGTGGGAATGTAGAATGATGCTGGGTTTTAGAAAAAAAGTTCAAAGTAGACTTTGAGTCTCAACTTACTTCTTACAAATTGTATTGTCTAATTAGCCTTCCTTGCTTTTTTAAAATGGAATGATATTCTTTTAAAAGGCAGTTGTGCTGGGCGTGGTGGCGCATGCCTGTAATCCAAGTGCTGGGAGGCAAGAGACCAGGAATCACTTGAGTTCGAGACTACGCTGGACAACATAGCGAGACCTGGTCTCAAAATAGCAGTCAGGCACGATGGTGGGTGCCTGTAATCCCAGTTATCTGGGAGGCTGAGGCTGGGGATCGCGTGAGTCCCCAGGATCGGGACTACCCCTGGCAACATAGCGAGACCTAGTCTCAAAAAAAAATAAAAAGAACCATGCTAGATACCCATAATGTTTCAAATATCTATCCATTGGATGAATATATAAAGAGTTCCTGAATATCTGGATAATAAAATCAATCAAATGTTTAAAAAAATAAAGAAAGGCAGTTGTAAGAATTGGATGCATTTTATGAAAAAACTTAGTACTGCAAATGCCATATAAAAATCAGGTCTGGAAATACAAGTTTCAAACAGTAGCTGTAGTGGGAAATTTTGACTTTACCTACGCTCAACATTAATAGTTGGAATATTTATCTTGTCCTATGCTCGCTTTGGTTGCTTTCACAATTTTTTTAAAATTTGACTTTTAATAACCAACTTAATAGAAATGAATCATACTATTCTGCTTTTTTTACTCAACAACACATGCTTGTACTTCACTCACATATGTGATCGGTGGGTTGTGAAGAGAAATAAGGATATTGCTCAATAACCTACATTTTTGAAAAATACTTTTCAGCAAAATACAAATTACAAAATGCAGGCCCTTACATGTTACTATAATCTGTGAACTCAGTAATATTTAGTGAAAAAAATTGAGATCATTAAGTCAAATCCTGTGTTCTCTGTCATGACTGCTCCATGAAGTTAATTAGATGACTTTGGTTTTTAATGGTTTAAAATGTATCTTTAGAGTGATGTAGGAACTTCTACCAAGAATCAGAATAAAAGGCAGAATTGTGTGAAGCTTGTTCTCTCTTTATGAATCAGATTTTAAATGGAAACCACAGTTGTTTCCTTGTGTCTCATTCATGCTTTAGCAGAGGATATGATGCCATAGATCTGACTTGGTTTGTTGTTTCTTCTTTAAGGTTCACACAGTTTTTTCCCCTTTTTAAAAACCACTGCAGTTTTGATGCATTATCAAACCACAGAATGTACCTTGTTGAATACATATGTGTGTGTTAAATAGGACTTAGTCTCAGTATTGATTGTGGCAATCCTGTTAGTCATATTTTGAAAATATAGCATATAAGCAAATAAGTACATACATATTTACATATATATTGAGGTCAGTGGTGTTTACACATACAACTGTAGGCATGTGGGAAACAATTAAAATTATCTTTGTATGTTAATTTGTTTTTAAAAATAATATTTATGTTTAACTTGAGTATAATATTTTCATTTACTTTTTTCTTCCTTAGCATCAAGGCATGCCATGGGTTACCTCTCATAAATGGACAAAGCTGTGACCCTTATGCAACAGTTTCTCTAGTGGGCCCTTCTAGGTAATGTTTATTGATTATCATTAGATTTTTAAGTTTTAAAATTTGATTTAAGAAATACAAAGTTAAGTTTTTAAGAGAAAATACTAAATAGCTATTTATGATACAAAATAATAAATGATTTGAAGGCAAAACCTTCAGTGAGTTCTAACATATACTTGCACACAACCAAATTCTATTTTACAGAAAGAAAATAGGTGCCATTTTTAATCTGCAGATTTTTAAGTTGTGGGGAGCAACCTTAGTTTTATAGTATTAAGATGTACTTTAAAATATGAACTTGGTCTTCTCCATTCATCATCAGCTTTCCTATTTTTCAAATGTCTTAGATTTTATGCATGTAAAATCCTGTTTTAATATATGCTAGCTCAGAACAAGTCAGTTCCCATATTTATATTTGGAAAACAGTGGATCACTGAAAATGCTTTTTCAACTCATGAAATCTGTGCTCCACAGAAGAAAATTCCAAGTTGTAGACAAACTGCTGAAATACCATACATGGTGAAGTGTACCATATCATTGATTTAAATTACTTATATAAAAACCTATAGCACTTTGTAATATTTTGTATTTTATTACTTCCTTTATGGTTTCTTTCAGAGCCCAACTATTCTGAAATGTGTGTGCAATTTAAAGATTGAGAATCAGAAAACAACACAATATTCATTCTGTGCAGACACAAATACATACTAGTATATTCCAAACTCTTTAGTTATTAGGGAATCATCAGTCAGTACTTTGAAAAATTTATGTTTGTTTGTACCGCAAGTACTTAACACCATGACTGCTACTCAAAGGGTACTCAAACAGTAGTATATTATTATGATAGATGGTTTTAAACTTAAAAGCAGATATTCAATCCTGTAACTTTTACATGACCAGAGGGATTTAGTTTTGCTTGTTAAAAATGCTTAGCCTACTAGAACTGTTGTTTTTGTCTATAAAAATACATGATGTAAAGTCTTTAGTGAAATTGTTTTAGTGTATACAGGTAAAAACTTCAGAATATGAATTCTTGTTTTAAAAAGTTGTGATTGGTTTTTGTGTATTGTAGTATAGTTACAGAAGATGTTAACATTGGGGAACTGGGGAAAGGCTGCATGGAACTTCCCTGTACATTTTCTTGCAATCTCCGCTGAACCTGTAATTATGTCAGAATAAAAAGTTTCCTAAGAAGCCACTATTGTTGCAGAAAGAAGTCTAAGTTAATGCTTTTTGTGTTCTTTGGGTATCTTTCAACACAGATAAAAGTATCCTAAATCTTACTGTCTTCCTTCCTTCTACCATATATTCTGAGTTGCTTATATAATAGGATATGCTATTTCAAGGCTCCCAAAAAAAGTTTTAGAGATACCTCACTTTTTTTCCTCAAGTGATACTTAAAACTACAGTCTTCCCTAAGGCACCTTAACAGTTAACTGAGGTCAGTCTCCCTGGTTGAAAATAGCATGTTATATAATTATGTACTGTTAAGTTCTACAAGGTAAAACTCTACCACATTGGAACAGGAATGACCAAAAGAAGACAAAAGTAAAGAAGAAAACAAGCAACCCGCAGTTTAATGAAATCTTTTATTTTGAGGTAACTTTTTGTTTTATATAAATACTAACGTTGAATAGTTTATGCTGAGCACTGGTTGAATTATTTTTTTCAAGCAATGGTCCTAATAATCATTTTTTAACCCACTAAACTGTGTTTCTTCTGAGAGTAGAACCATGGTATAATAAATAAAGGCAGAGTTGTGACTAGTTTGGGGTGGGGATGTCTAGTACCACAACATTCTCCAGTCATCTTCAGTATCACACCCTTCTCCCCTGCCCTACAGACAGTGGCCACTTTTTCCTTTTTCAGAGTACAGTTTGAAAAACCACTAATGAAGTAAGTGGATATCCCTGGGTAGATCTGAGTTCTACTTCCAGTTTACTTAGAACATATCCCTAAATGGGTAACTAAAGTTTCTTAACTTAGAAAGAATGATGTTTTTAGGAGAAAACAGAGGCAGCCCTAAGACAAGAGTTTTGTGAGGTCCAAAAGTGAGACTAAATTACTATTTTAAGTTATTTTTAGCCCAATTTACTTTATGAACAGGTGCTTTTTTTTTGTTTGTTTTTTCATAGAGACCTTAAGCTACCTTGAAGTAGCCCTAGAGACAGTGTTTTAGATTTATTTACTGTGAAATACTTGTTAAAGAAATTCTTTTTCCTATTATTTGAAACCTGTAGGAAAAAAATGAACTCTATTCTGAAAGATATTAGAAGGGCTAGTCTAACCATAGAACATGTTGTAGTTGTGATTAACATGAAGGAAAGATTTGAAAAAGGAAATTAGAGTGTGCTTTTTCTTTTTGCGTGTTTTCTCGATATTTAAAAGTAAAGAGAATGGGGTCACATCTAGCTATGTCTGATTACTGTAATAAAGTAATAGAGATTTTAAAAAATACCAAAATTGAAATAGGAAGAATTGGGAGGTGTTAGAGGCAAGGGAGAAAGAAAAAAGAAAATGTACCACTTCCTGGCTCAGGACTTGTTTGAGTTGTTCTACATATATTGGTAACAGTTGCATTCAACTTGGAGAAAACAAAGAAAGGACAACTTGTAGCAAACAACTTTCATTTGAAAGTCACCTGCTTCCTGTATCCAAGTGTACCTATCAGGCCTTGAGATATTCATTTAGAAAACATTGTATTGAACTGATTATAACAATAAGGTTCAGACTCTGTCCTCTAGCTAGAATAATGGAATCAAAACCATATACAGAATCATACCTATAACAGTGAAATAGAGTTGTTATGAGGATCAGCTGCATTCTACACCTCCTGAGTTATGTTAGGATTAAAGAGAATGAACATTCTGAGCAGAGACCTGGAGACTTGTTAAAAAGCAAAAGTTATGTCCAAACGATAGCAAGTAGAGATTTGACTGGAAGATTTATGTAAAGAGATAATGGGGATGAAGATTAGAAAACAGTAAGAACAATTAATGAAGGACCTTGAATTGCCTGACTGAGATGCTTACATGTTAGTCATTTGAACCTGTAAGTGATAAGAACTCAGTGTTTTGAGAGGAGTTAACCGTCAACTCTTAAGCTATATGGCATAGAGACAGACCAGAAATCAGGCGACTATTGTAGATTAGGTGTTTTAAAAAAACTTGAGGGGTGGGATCTGATTCAAAGGAGTAGTAAGGTGATAGAAAGGCATAGATAAGAAAGAAACTGCAGAGGACAAGATATTGAAATAGTGAGAAGTCTCTAGATGTTCAAATCTTAAAAAATAGAAAAGTTAAGAAGAAAAAGATAGTGCTTTAATTTGGGGCATAACAAGTTTGAATCTGACTTGTCCTCTGATAGGCAGTTCATGACAGAAACTTAAAATGGTTGTAGATAAATACTCAGTATTTGCTTATAGAAAGACAAGAAAACCAAGACTATAGAGGTTTAATTTAAAGGAGGAAAGTAAAGAATTCAGTTTTTTTTTACTGTGCATTCAACCTTGATCATGTCACTCAAGTTCTGTACTTTAGTTTCCTCGTTTTTGAGATGATAAAAAATCTAGCCCTGCCTGCTTCTAAGTAGTGTTCTGATGAACAAAAGAGATAATGGATGTGAAAAGCACTCTGTAAACTGTATAGCACTGTACAGCTTTTAAGGCAAAATATGAAATCCCTGGAGAAAACCCACACTTGCAAGTTCTGAGAAACAAATACCAGAGAAAGAAGCAAAGAGAGAAAAGAAGTTTGCGGGAATAATGCCTAAGAAAATGGAAAGAAAAGAGTTTTTCTGGGAAAGGAAGATACAGTTGTCTGATCATTGGTTTAGCTAGATCAAGGTGAGAACTGAATTCATCCTCAGACTTGATTATTAAGAGAGAATTTTTAGGATTGTGATGTATTTCTGAGAAAGCCAAATACTGATGCGAGTGTATGAAGAAGATATGGATGCTGTAAGGATGAATTACAGTTTTGAGATAATGTGCCTGTGAAAGTAAAAACATAGGAAGACCATAAATTAAGGAAGGATTTTTTCTTAGACTTTCATGAGGTAAACAAGTTAGTAAAGAAAGCCATAATTAAAATAGGCTGTATGCTTACTACATGTTCACGGTGTACTGTGTGTACATGGAGTCAGCTTGGAAGAGGATGAGAAAACAGTAAGTAGAAAGGTCTTTGTGCAAATAACATGTTCAAGTGGACTGTGGTAGCTCAGAAAGTTCTAACCAGTGGTCTTGACATTTTTGGCAATGTGAAAGGACATGTCAAATGTGTATCATTGGTATCTTGAGAAGTGTGGAAAAGCATATATAGTGTCATTGAAGTATAACATTTTTATTTGAGTTATACAGATTACATATGAACCTTAGAATCTTCATTGTTTTTATATTATGGTATGGATGCAAGGTATTTTATTTTTAATACCACTTTATTCTTATCTCCCTACTCATTCCATTGCTGTTTCTTTAGTTTTTGGGTAGAATTTTACCTAGGCATTTTGTTCTGTTATATTCATAGTTAAACATTTTCAGGGATGATTTTTTTTTCATGTAGAAGAAGATACTTTAAAATTTTTTTACTAAAATATATTGTTTATAGGTAACCAGACCCAGTAGTTACAGCAGAAAGTCCCAGTTCCAGGTAGAAGAGGAAGACATTGAAAAACTAGAAATCAGGTATGTTCTTTGGGGTTTTATAGAATTGCATTTTTTGTGTGTGTGCCAAAAGAAAATCCAATTTTTAACTGAGAAATGTTCAACAAAGTTTAGTAGGACTGTATTTAGTAAGTTGCATCTTAGAAAAAAATGTATATAATTTAAATTCAAATTATCTTTGCACAAATAGCCAAGATATATTTACTTTATAAACAAAAATAACCTGTTAATCACCAGTTTTATTATAATTTTTAAGTTTTTCACTAATTGCTCCTTAAATTTCTGAATCATAGCGTAATGGATGCAAAGAATATGTAGAAAAGTATTATGCACTAGCAAATTAGAAATAATTTCTTTATTCTTCTTAACATATCTGCTGTCTAACAGAAATTTCAGTGAGGTAAGAAGTCTTATAAGATAATTCAACAAACAGGTGCATGTGTTTGAAGTTTGTGCTATTTTCCTAGGTCTTAAATATCAGTTGTTTGGGAGGGCAAGTTTTATAAATGCATGTGTAGGTGTGGTGTTAACAGTGTGTTTATCTAAAGGTTGTATTAATCACATGCTTGGAATGATCAGGTAATGTATTTTCTAAAATCACATTTTTTACAAATTAACTGATTCTAATTGAGAAAGAAACTTTAGTCTTGTGTTGGTTTCTTCTGAGTCAACAAAGTAACTCTGTAGTCCCTTTTGCTAGAGGTTAAAACAGTCTCTGTAAGAAACTTAAGTATTTTCTTTTAGACTATTTAAAACAGTTACTTTTTGTGCAGTATTTTGCTTCCTGACTTTAGATAGTAAAGTCTATGATAATGCTGACATCTCTTTTAAGCATGTAAGATTAATATTATAATACTAAGCGTAATTGAAACTGTTGGTAGCATGTGTTTTCTTCAAAATTATTTGCAAAAAATAAAGTCAGTTTTAAATTTTCAGGATTGATTTGTGGAACAACGGAAACCTGGTCCAAGATGTTTTCCTAGGCGAGATTAAGGTTCCTGTGAACGTTTTAAGAAATGATACCTCTCATCAAGCCTGGTAAGAAAACAAACATTCTAATAAATTCCATACCTGATTATCATCTTTAGGATACTATGTGTGCAAATAAATGCTTATTATAGGCACTTTTTAGGTTTGCAGCGACAAGTCAAAAATCATTCACATGTCATCATTAGTTTATTGTTGCAGAAATATAAGTACACTTGATATAGTACTGAACTAAAAGAATTGAATTCTCTTGAGTATTTTTCTGTTGAAAAATTCAATCTTAACTCTAAGGAGAAATTGGAAAACAATGAAAACGTTCTGTAAGTTTCTTGTGTGAAAAGAGGCACAATCACAAATCAACATCTGAAATTCAGAAGTTCTTTTAAGGGCCATGGTGTAACTATGGACGTTGAAAAAGCAAAAGGAATCAGCCATTTATAAGATTCAAGCAATAAATTTTCCTTCACCATACTCCCTTGAAATGCACTGTGGACGGTCCTAATGTTACTTTCCAGATGTATAGAATTTGGATTTGTTGAGCTGAATCATTTAAAACACTTTTCTGGAGCTCTGGTCACTCACAAATGACTGCAATATTGTTTTGCCTTTTCATGACTCTAATAGTAGCATTAAATTAATGTTTAATGTTCAGATATTAGATTGATATTAGCTTCCTAAGCAGAGTCATCATGAAAGTATTGCTTTTCCCCCCCTCTCTGAATAGCTCCTAAAAGCATGTATAGCCTATCCCTTCCAGAAGGTTGTCGTGGCTGATTGTCAAACTAGACTTAGGTTTCAGCCTTTCTCATTTGCATTTTTAGACCCATTTTTTACAACTTTGTTTTAGTTGCCTGGAGTTGAAACTGGATGTTTGATATTACATACTATGGGCATTAGTTTCATTTGTCTTTAAAAGAGGCTGCCGCTGCTGATTAGCCCCTCAGACTTAGTTCCTTAGCAGTTATCCTATTTTGTAGACTGCTTTTTTTAAACTTTTTATTTTATTATCCCTTGGAAATAAAAATAATATTTTTATTTTTATTAATATAAAATAATATTATTATTTTTATTAATAAAATAAAAATAATATTTTTATTTTATTATCCCTTGGAAATACAAATCTAAGGTTGTAGTTAAATGTACTCACTGAAAAATAGATAAACATTTGAGGCCTTTCATCTTTCCTCCCTTCCCACACAAAGCAAAAACTTCTAAACTCATTTCGTTAAATTACATGCCCTACTACTCAGGTCAAAACAAAAAATCAGTTGTACTTCCCAGAGTCCCTCAAAGTGAACTTGAAATGTGCTACATATCCTTTATTTAAATAAGATTATCTTTAGACAGAACTTTCAAATTTGGCAGAATGATTAAACTACTTTGGCAGAATGTAAATACACTAGTAGAAATTAATTTCTACTTATTTCTTTGTCGCAGAAATGTAAGTACACTTGATATAGTACTGAACTAAAAGGATTGAATTCTCAAGAGTATTTTTCTGTTGAAAAACTCATTCTTAACTCTAAGGAGAAATTGGAAAATGTTAAAAAGTATTTTAAAATGTTCTTAAGTAATGTGCCACAGACATAAGTACTAAAATTTATATGGTATGGAACAGAAAGATCTGATTATTCATTTATTCTTGTCTGTCTGTCTGTTTGTCTGTCTCTCTGTCTGTCTATCTATCTATCTATCTATCTATCTATCTATCTATCTATCTATCTATCTCATAAAGTCATTTCCTTGTAAACCAGAAATTAAGCACTTTGCATCCTTCTTAGTAATAGATCTATAGCCTCCCCTTGTGGGATTTGTGGTAACTGCATGAAACTTGAAAAAAGCTTGTATTACCTTCAGGATTTGAGGCATAGTCTTTCTAATCTTGGTATTAGAAAAGTTAATAATTTTCAGGAACATTATTGTTTGAAAGTCTGTTTGCTTTTATTTTTCACAGTATATATCTAGTATTTGTTTATTATATTCTTCCTGAGAACTCATGTTTAATGATTCCAATATAATTTTGTTCTCTAATTGTAACACAAGCCTGGCATTTTCCCATTTCTTTCTTGGATTCTTTAATAATGATATGATATTTTAGGTATTCTGAAATATCTACTAATGCTAGGATTAGCTTCTTACTGCTGATATTAACCAGCTTTAACTTTAGTCTTTGTAGGTAATAGATTTTTAAAAATAAATAATATATTCATATGGTTTACAGATCAAAAGATAGAAATTTGTCTTTCTATCCCTCAGCTAATCTTCTCTCTTATGAGGCAATCATTGTTTTGAGTTCCAATATTTTCGGTGTATATATAGGCAAATATGTGTGTGCGTATCTATGTGTAGTCTTCTTTCATCTTCTTCACACATGTGAACATACTGTATCCTCCTCTACAGCTTGCTTTTCTCTTTAATGTTTAGTAGAACTTCAATAAATATTTATTGACTAGGCAGTGATTTATAGTATGGACCTGGAACCAAACTGCCTTGGTTCAAATGCCACAGCTGCCATTAACTACTTGTGTGATCTGGGACATGTTACCCCACTTGTTTGTGTGTGTGTGTATGTGTGTGTGTTTTTAACTATAAAATGGGTATAATTTAAATAATTACTCCCCAGAGTTGTTAGAGATGGTAAGCCACAGTGCTGTCACCCTGAATTTAACTCATCCTCTCGTTAATCGTAGGTCTGCTGTCATCATTATTATTTCATATCAGTACATAAATAATTTATCCTTTTTTATTTTTGGACAGTATTCCATTTTTGGGAACATTGTAAATAAAGAAAACCTTAGAGATAATCTAGTTCAGTCTCATTTCACCAGTTACCTCAATGTCAGAGAACTGACTGTAAAACCTTTGTGTGAATGTACAAATTAGTATAGTAATGCCCTCCAAACATGATAATCCATAATGTAAAAATAGACATTAAGAAAAGGAAATAAATACAAGCCTAGAAATAAATAAACTAGTGGCTGAATTTTTCCTGTACAAGCAGTTTACTTATATTTAAAACTAGAATATTTTGAGATGAGTTGATTTTCTAATTGACTCATTTCTACTAACTTAACCTCAGTCTATTGATGCATTTTTAGAGCTGAATTATAATATTTTGGAACCAGAAATAGCCTTCAAATATTAGTAGAACTGCCTCTAAACAGCTCCTTTCCAGCCTCTATAGTATTGTGTATAATTATAATTCTTTCTGCCTCACTCAGCTATAATTATACAAAACTCATGGTTAAAATATTTCAAATGTTGAGTTTTTTTTTAGTAAAAGATTTTCTCAAAGCTGCTGATTCTTGAGAATATAAGGATTACTTTTATGCCTCTACTTGTAAATGAGAAAAATATGTAGCGCAACTGTCAACTGTCACATTTAGTTAATAACTTCTCTATTTCGTTTCTTTTTTTTTTTTTTTTGAGACTATTTTTGCCTGTGGCACCGCAGGCTCTCGTTGCCCAGGGTACCACAGACTCAAGGAATCCCCAGCCTCAGCATCCCGGGTAGCTGGGATGACAGGCGCGCGCCACCACGGCCAGCTTTTTTTTGGAACTAGTCTCGCTACGGGCCCCAGGCGGGACTCGAACCGCGATCCCTAGCCCTGGCTGCTTCATAGGCTGAAGCTTACAAGCACGAGCCACCGTGCCCAGCTCGTTTCATATTCTTTTATGCTAACAAACATCATTTAAAAAAACTGGGGAAAATTTATATAGTTGATATTTTTTCTAATTCTGCTAAAAGACCTTAGCAAAGTACTCTTATTTAACAAACTCTGAGGTTTTATTTTTTTATTTTAATTCTAGCTTAACTGAGATTATTTAATTCTCAAGGAATCCTTTAGGTAGTTTAAACTGAACCTTTATGACCAGTCTGAAAAATCATAGATCATATTTGCAAAGTTATATAAATAGCTATATTTACCTGTAATATTATATTAATAACATTTATATTATGTTTATTGTGTACCAGGCTAAGTGAAGTAAGTACTTATGTAGCCTCTTCTAAGGATGTTTTAAGATTATTTTAAGGATTAAAACAGTTATATATTACTACCCTGTATTTAATAAGTTAGAAAACAAGTACAGAGATTCAGTAATTTGCCCAAGGTCTCACAACTAGACAAAACTCTGACTCTTAAACTTAGTGCTCTTTAAGATAAGTACTATAATAAATTTGTGGTTTCATGTAAATATTGTAACTCAAAAATTAAAATACATTGGTTCAGTCTGTCAGTGAAAATTTGAATGCCCTTACTTATAAAAAAAAATTATTAGAAAGAAAATCAAAATGTTTCCTAATTGTCATCTCAAGGAATAAGTAGATAAGGCAGAAAATATGTATGTAAAAACAGAGGCAGCATTGACTTTTTAAGGAAAGAGAAATGCCTAAAAATCAAGAGAAGTTTATAGAATCCAAATCTCCTTAACACCTTGTATACATAAAAATCAGTAACTGGTTTAGCACTGACCTAATCCTTCTCCACAGACCATACCATAGACTATAGACCTATTTTGCTGGTATGAGTATGAGTAACAGAGAGATAAGGCATACCTCTCCCTAACTGATTTGGAGATAAGGGAGTTTCTGGATAAAACTCCTAACTGAACAAACCAAAGCAGTCTATAAACCTGACTAAAGTTGGGGAACACTGTTTAAGATGGAGCCAGGTAGTAAACATAAAACTACTGATATTATCCTACCATATATATAAGGCACTAACTGAACTAGACACAGAAGATTAATCTAGAACAATAAAGAAGATCCCAAAAAGGCAAACATGAGCCCTGCCTATTGAAACACAATTAAGGCTAATGGGGTTCTGCTGCAGAAGCATTACTCTTTTGCAAAACGGTTGCCTTGGATGAGAAGTTCTGAAGACTGCTTAGAAACCTGTATGTGTCTATATTCACCAGAGTGCCTTCTGATAATTTGACTTTGTAACAGCTTACCAGCTGGTAAAAAGTGTGTTAATCAAACAGACTAAAAAATTGTAATTAACAAATGAAAAATATATCCATCAAAGTGGGGATATAGTGGCCCTAACCATCAGTAGTTGGCTGCTGCTGCACAGGACAGCCATCTGCAGCTCAGATCGGCAGAGCCATGTTGCCCTCTCCTCTAGCCCAAGGGGAGCATGGGAGGGTGCAGGCTTGGCCATCTGGGCCCACCCCTGTGCAGGGAGGTTCTGGTGCGGGGGAGGGGCGGAGGACCCCATTTCGCTCTCCAGCTAAACTTCAGAGGATCAAGAACATGCGCAACACAAACCCCAACATAGAACAGGTGAGGGATCATGCAAAAATCCAGCCCACAAGCCTGAGATGGGCACAGCAGATAGACAATTGAGAGAACCAGTGCATAGTGAGACAAGAGAAACAACTGTAGAGACACGATGTCACCATGTGCACTTATGCACTCACCGGGCCAAGAAGGCCGAGGTCCTCATTTTGGACATGTCTTCAAGGAGAGCAACACACCCAACACACCCTCCCCACACTATGGGAGAGTAGAGGAGACCAAAGATGGGGTAATTGGCCCCACATCAAAACTGCAAACTGAGGCAGAGGAGATGATCTTCAAAGGCCATTCACAGATGCCTGTATTCACAGAGAATTCACAAGACCCCCTAAATCTGACACCAGAGCCATAAGGTAAAGCAGCAAAACAATGGAGATGGGATTGGAGAAGACAGCTTGCAGCAAGAAAACATGGACAGATCACAGATGAACAGACTAGCTGCCCCAACGCAAACTTAAGACTGAAAATATACCAGCAAAGCTCGCCTGGTTCCAACAACACAATCCCTCACCCAGTAAAAGGACACTGCCACAGGAAAGAAAGAGACTAATGGATTTAGTATAACTAGTAAACAACAAAGTATGTGGCTTGAGAGACTGGAAGGGGCACCAGAGGGAGGAGGGAAGGGGAGTTATCCCAAAAAAACACAGAGGTTGTGATCTAAAGAACAAAAAAAAAATAAAGTGGGGACATAGATGAAAATGGTAATAGTTTTTGAAACAAAATGATAAATATATGGAAGTGGTGGAGAGGCTGTTTGTAATTTTTAATATTACTCACTTTATTGTGAATGAATTTTCTAATAAAATTCAGTTACAAAAATGCACATCTTTGCCATTTAATATTGTTTTTCTTGAATTTAGTGATTTCCTTCTACTTTAAATATTTTGGTCTCTGTGCCCAGTTATTATAATTCAGGTTCAGGTTGTGCTGATAAAACTGGGTATCTAAATTTGTGTTCTAAGTTAGAAAACACACTGATTGCAGGAAATTGACCAAAGTAATGCCCTTTTTGGGATGCATAGTGATAGACCAGCCTCTAGACTTTATAGGTACTTCTGAGTCACCTTTGCCTAATAGGTTTATTTCCAATTATTTCCTCGCGCAGTGCTTTAAGTCTTATCTTGAAGTTCTAAAGGTTGTTCTTCCAAGACGAAATCTTCTTTTGGGAGTATTGAAATGATTGCTATGTAATTTCTTCTGTTTGTATTACCATCTCCTCATCATTTAAATTTTGTCTAAATTCTCTACCTCTCATTTCTGTTTTTATCATTTTTCTCAAAGTAATACAAATTTTATTAAACTCTCCTTTCGTCTGTTTTTTAAGCAAAGAGAAGCCATACAAGACAAATATCAAAAGTACCAAAACTGCTGACTTTATAAAGAATATTCCAATGAATAAATGGAGGAGGAATTATAGAATTGCAGAATTATATTTTGCAACCTGTGATGATTAATCATCAGTTGTTAAGTGATCATTAGTGACTGCTTTATCACAAAAAGAAACTATTAGGGCCTTTTGATGGAACTATATACCACACTGTCAAGGAAATGTTCTTAACCAGAATATCAAATTAATCTAACTAGTCCTCTATGTTTAACTATCCAGTATACAAGAAATACAAAGGGACTTGTTAAATGCCATTATGGATAGAGATAGAGGTAGAGTTAACACAATCTCAAATGTGAAAATGCTATAGGATAAACTACCTGATTTCTTAGAGAATGGGAGGACTGTAAAAGAAAAATTGGCAGGATTATGGTGATTGTTTTGAAGTATATATTTACAAGTGTATAGTATAAAGAACTGCATATACATATATTTATGTATAGTTATATACACTGAAATATTTATAAATGAAATATGACACCTGCACATCACTTTATAATAATGCAAGAATGGGCTGGGAAGAGTGAGTGGAGGTATAACTTGAACAAGAATAATTTTATTTTGATAATTATTGAAGCTAGGTGATGTGTACATGGGGATTAATATACTACTATCTTCACTTTTATATGTATTTTTACATTCCCATGATAAAAAGTTTTGACAAAGAACTCTTTAGATTTCTGGTTCAGATTCTATAAAATTCCCTTGTTTTCAGGCATTTCTCTTTTCTTGAATATTTGAAGCTGTCTCTGTTTTTGCATACATGTTTTCTACCTATACTTACAATTGCTACATGCATCTTATCTTAAATTTAGTTGTATTTTCAGTGTTGTACTTGTCTTTTTTGGATAAACTTAAATCTAGTAAGACTATTTTTTGAGATCTTAATTTTTATATCTATGCTTTTTTATTTAATAAAAGTTTTTGAGCTTTTTAGTTCATTATTTAAGCAGTATTAAGCCACTTAAGGTTAATAGCCTGGTACTTCTTACGTGTACTAACTTTAAATATTAAACTGACTTCTTTGGTTTAACTTTTTAATAATCTACTTCAGTTGTTCACTTACTCACTGGCTGGGATGCCCATTACCATCACTTGGGATTGATTGTGTGTTTACTTTAGGTACTTGCTACAACCAAGAGACAATGGGAACAAGTCATCCAAAACCGATGACCTGGGGTCTCTCCGATTAAATATATGTTATACAGAAGACTATGTGCTTCCTTCAGAGTACTATGTTCCTTTGAAAACTTTGCTGCTAAAATCACCAGATGTTCAGGTACTTTGAAAATAATAAAAATGATTTTTATGATGAAAAGACAAAATAATTCTGTTGATCATGAGGAAGAGATTTTAGAGTATCAATTTTTATTAGAACAGCAAATATGTAGGTATACTTAATTTATCTGAACCAGAGAACTGTGATTCCAATTTGTATTCAAAATTTTGTTTCTGGTAAATATTTAAAAAATTAAGTATTCCATGCAACAATTGTAGTGAAAATATTTGAATGTCTTTTCAGGCAAGGGAATGATTGAACATTTAATCATGTTTCCTTGATTTTTGTGCTTGCTTGCTCCCTTTTTATCCTTTAGCCGATATCTGCCTCAGCTGCTTACATTTTGGGTGAAATCTGTAGAGATAAAAATGATGCTGTCTTGCCCCTTGTACGACTGCTGCTACACCATGATAAACTTGTTCCTTTTGCTACTGCAGTGGCTGAATTAGACTTGAAGGATACACAGTAAGAGTTATATTTTTTTATATCTTATTCAATATTAACTAGTCAGTTGTTTTCTATTGACCACCTTTATTGTTCAGTAGTCTGTTAGGAAACAATAAAAAGACAGTTTTGTCCATCAACAATAAAAGTAGTGCTCACTTTGGGCAGCAGGTATTAAAAAAACAATAAAGGTAGTTTTTTTTTACTCAGTGTCAAAATATCCTGTTACTAATCTTTGTTTTTAAATGGTCACAAATGAAGTAGCAAGTCAGAAGTTCCCCCCACCCCTCCCATGACACCCTTACATGCACATGCGCATTATATAAAGCAGTCAGTGGTTTTCCATTTCTATCTGACGATGGTTTGACATACCCATTGTTGCACATAAATTCTCACACACATAAAGCCCAGTTTTATAGTTCATCAGGATGCTTTTTTCCTTTTTTTTCTTTTTCTTGGAGTGTAGCTTTGCTAAGTTTGAAAATCCTAATGGCAGCAGACTTTTTATTGTATGATAAAAATTACTAAAATTGTGACCAAAGTCATCTGTCTTTAATTGCATAGTCTCTATTTACTGTACTTGGTTTCACTTTATTTCTTTTTACATTTCAGAGATGCAAACACAATTTTTAGAGGAAATTCCTTGGCTACCCGTTGTTTGGATGAGATGATGAAAATAGTGGGAGGGCACTACCTGAAAGTAACATTAAAACCTATTCTAGATGAGGTACAGCATATGTCTCTAATACAGTTGCTTGTGTGACTTTACTGTAGCATCTTTTATCAAGTGATCTTATTGATTGAATGATATGGCCATTCATTTATTACTAGACAAATAAGCCTAAACAGGTTACATGTAAAATAAATGACTGACTTTGTATTAGGTGGTTTGACTTATAGGGTACATTGTAATATATTCTCTGTTATTATTTCTTTGTTAGTGCATTTTTGTTTTAGCTAGCATTTCAAATATGTGAGGATTATTTTTTTTTAATATTTTAATGATGTATATTTTTATTGAATAAGTTTCGTTTACATTTGCCTTTTGGGTGTTCCTCCTCCCTCCCCCATCCCATCCCCTTGGTCTCTCCATCTCTTCTCTCACTATTTATTGTTTAATTTTTAGTCCCTTGGGTTCTTCCTTTTCTTTCCTATAGCCATGTCCTTTTGTCCGGTGTGGACATGGTTTCCTCAGACACAGTGACTTGTGCTTAGTTTTCCAAGTGTCTTTTTGTTGCTGGCCACCAGTTCACACATGATTGTGTTTTTTTCAGTGCCTCCTCCTCCTTTCTGGTCGACTGCTCTGGCCCATCTTCTGTCATATTTTGCTCCTCCTTTGTTTTGTAGTTCTGGTTGCTGGCATTGGGAGCATTTCTCCCTGCCAAAGTTTGTGCACCCATTTTTTTGATCAAGATAGGCCCTGGTAGATGGTTGGTCCGGTTCATCGTGAGGCCACTGCCTGTCTCTGTGACTTTCCTCACCCCCTAAAGTGGGAGGGTCCTTTGATCATACTGAAGGCATCTCTGAATGGGAAATTCCATTCCCATTGTTGTAAATCACAGTGGTTGTATTTCTGAGGTAGTTCATCTCTATAATCAGTCTTATAGTCCTGTGTCCCATGGATCTGACATGTTTGTTGTTCCAGAATACTTCTTTGTTTTTCACTTCTTTATTTGTGTGCAACTGTAGTTCAATCACTGATTTAGTTGCTCTCTGGTGAGAGTTGACTGGATTTGGAGAAGACCAGAGGGAATGACCCCTACCACCCACTACCCCTCTCTCCCCCCCACCAGCCCGCCCAGCACAAGGGAGGGGGGGGCCTTCAGTGCCCAGCAGCATGGCTGAACCAGGCGTATGGACAGGGCTACCCCCGCCTTCCTCAGCCACCTCATGGTATGGTGACCGGGGGTTCCCCCAGCTGCTCCCCACCGCCCTGGCACATGGCAGGCCCCCCCCGTGCTCCCCGAGCCCCAAAAGGAGTGCACATTTAGCCAACTTTTAAAGAAAAGAGTTAATAAAAACTTAATCTACTTTCCAGATATGTGACTCCTCTAAATCCTGTGAAATCGATCCTATTAAATTGAAAGAGGGAGATAATGTAGAAAATAATAAGGTAAGCCTTTGTTTTAATACCATTAATATCTTATCTCCCACTTATATGGAGGGAAGCAATACTTTTTATTCTTTACATAATACTCATATTATTTGCAACGTTTCTTCTGTCTAGTTTTTAGAATGTTGGTTCCTCAATGAGTTTCACTGTGCTTTTGTTCTTGATTGTGTTTTTTTTTGCTCTAGTAACAGTGACAGATTAAGGTTTATCTAGTATCTTCCATTGTGGCCATTCTATTGGGTTCAGATTGGTCAAGCTATACAGCAAAATCATTTGGTCAGTCTACTCTTATAGTGCCTCTGGAGAAACAATGGCTACTGGAGCTGCAAGTTTTTGCTGCAATGTTTAATAGTGCCACAGTGCTCTTGTTTCTTCATATTTGAGTTATTTCAATTTTCCTTTTGGGTCATTTTATTCTCTGTTACTTCTTGTGAATTTTATCCCATATGTTCACCTCTTAACTCTAGCTACTCTAAATCTAATTCCTAAAATATAGGTCAAAATATAAATGGTCTTATACCTGAATGAGTTTAGAGAAGGGAAGCAAACCTTTAGAATAATAGATAGTGACTATATAATAGATCTCATTTTCATTTCTGTTTTTCCATAAAGACTGTTGAAAATGACATCATGTTTCCCTATAAAATCTTACAGGAGAATCTGCGCTACTATGTAGACAAATTATTCAGTACAATTGTAAAATCAAGTATGAGCTGCCCCACTGTAATGTGTGATATCTTTTATTCGCTAAGGCAAATGGCTACTCAAAGATTTCCTAGTAAGTACTCTGTTTATTACATTTTCTGTATCTAATAGTTTGAATTATGTGAATGTTTAAGGCTTAGTCTTTAGTTTTTCAAAATATGACTTCATGAAACATCTGATTTATTTTCTTATAATAAAACATACTCTAGAACAATGACAACTTTATACAAACAGCAATTAAAATCACCATTATTTTTAAAGGCAAAAACTTAGAAGTGTAATATGTAAGTAAACATTTATACCAGGAGCTTATAGGACTGTTAGATATAATAAACAAAAACATTTGTTATTTGTCTTTGCACTTTTCTGCTTGCATACTTTCAAATAGAATTTTCAGTTCTATCCAGTTGACCAGATTTGACAGTTTGATAATTATAGGTTGTAGTGGTGGAAGGTTTTTATGGAAATGGTTTAAACATTAGAAACATCCCTGTTGCATTTACATAGAATTTAATTTTGCAAGAGTAAGTATGTCAAAGCTTTGGTGGAAAACTTCATAAAATTAAGAGTTGCTACTTCTGATTGTTAATCTTAGAATTACTCTAAATACATGTGTCTTTGGTAAGTAAAGTTGTTATAGCTGTCTTTCCAGATCTGTCTGTAATAGGATTAGGGGAAGGTGGTAGGGGGGAGATATGCAACTTAGATTATCAGTTTTTTTCCTAGCTGTGTGACTGTGTTTCTGTGACTGTCTGAAGTGATTGTTATTTTACTATGTTTGTGTGCATGCCCATGTGTAAACAGTTGTCTCACCCTCCACTAATTTTATCCAATGTTGAAGTGACAGGTATGACATGTAGATAAATCCATACCTAGATATTTTTGCTCACTAGTAAAGAGAGTTATCTTTTAATGAATATACTGTCTCTTTGTAACAAAATAAAGGGAACAGATATTAACATGCTAATATCATAACATGAATACTGACTGAAATTACATGTTCAAATAATGTGTTAGGGCATAATAATCACATTGAACAATTAGTGTAAAGAGACAGTGCTAGCTAGCTGCATTATCTCCTCTGTCTATACAATAGCATGAAGTGGGTAGACAGTAAATAGGCTCAGAAAAGTTACTTGCCCAGTGTCCCTGGCCTGGCCATAGTTAAGGAGGTCCTCAGACCTGGCTGTGACCCATGATAAAGCATATATTAATCACTCTACCCAGTGATCTTGGCATTAAATATGCTTTAGCTATTATAAAAATAATAATTTCATGAATGATGTAAAACTCCTTTTGATTTTGTTATAAACGCAAGCTTATCTCTTTGTTGGCTTTGTTAATATGTCTTTGTATCTTTATCACTACTGTAATGATAATCCTGTTATCGTAAATATTTTTTTATTTTCTCATTTGTGCCTCTTACTACCTGGGAAAGTGATGGGTGGTAAGAGATGAGGTTTAAAAGAAGCAAAGTTTGTTAAAACACTGTCAGTTAAATACTTGGTGACTACCTCAGTGAGTGACTTTGTAAGAGATAAAATTCAATCCAAATTCAAACACTCTTTTCTTCATACCTCTTTCTCCACTATCAGATTGTTGGGTTATGTGTTGACTCCAGTTTGAAACAAAAGTTTTAGGTAACATAATCAGAATCACAAGATTCCTTTCATTCATCTATATTTTTGTGGAATATTGATAACTTTTTAAGAATAAAGATGTCTGCCTAATCTCTTTATTGTATTGCCTTTGATGTTATCAATATTTTTGAGGGAAAGTTGAAATAATATCTTAAAACTGAAAACAATTTCCTATCCTAACCTTAAGGAATGTTCAGTATTACCACTAGCCAATGCCAGCTGCTACCTTTTTTTCTGTTGTAATTTCGAAAGTATTATTGCAGTTGACAAGTATATTTCCAAATTAAAATATTTCTGAAAACCTGGGAATTCTACCTTTCATTTTCTTTGTCATTTCTTTCAGAGTTTTTTAGTCAAGGATTTTCCCATTTAACTTAGTCATTACTATCACTTCATTCACTCAGTATTGATTGGACAAATTATATAGGTCTCCAATTTAGTTTACATGTTTTTTCAATATTTTTTACTTTGTCATCATTGTGTTTTAATTCAGTGTTTTTGTGCATGACATTTCACCATTTTTTCCTGCAGATGACCCTCATGTTCAATATTCTGCAGTGAGCAGCTTTGTGTTTCTTCGTTTCTTTGCTGTAGCCGTAGTCTCACCTCATACTTTTCATTTGCGACCTCATCATCCAGTAAGTGTTGTTCTTCTCAAAACTTTATTTCACTTTTATTTATTTATATTATAATGAGGAAAAGGGACAAAGCAACAAGCCAATTTCACTTCACTGTGTTGTCTGATAACCGGTACTTAAATTTACTGGAAATTTTTTGGTATCATCTTAGTCTTTCAAAAGGCTAAAAATTCTGTCTTAAATTTGTTAGAAGATATTACACAAGAATAATAATGTGCTGATAAATGGTGAAGTGTGATGATGGATACAAAAATAATTCATTATACTTTCCCTTTGCTGTTGTATATATAAAGGAGGTTTGTTTTTTTTTTTCATTTATAGGTTTAACAGATATTTTTAAATTTCAGAAATTTGAAGATACTCATTTCTGAAAGATGTGATGTGTTTGTATTTTTAACAACTTTTCTCCATGTAAGATAATATTGTTAATATGGTGAGGTTAAAACTTTTTAAAAACTTATAATCATTTTGTTCTAGAGTTCTATTTTATTTAATCACTTAACATCTGATTCTAAACCTCATAGATTTACTTATTAATATTTTAAAACTCGATTTTGCTGTTTCTGTCACCTTCTCACATTTTTACTGATTCTTTTATTTTTTATGTTCCAAATACTTTATAATCATATCTAATTGCTTTTGTTGCATACTTGCCTTATTCAGTCTTTTCAGTTTTTTAGCTTATCTCTGTTCTGTCCTGCCTCTCTGGCAGACAGATAGATGTTTGAGCACTGTAATATATCAAGTACTGTGCCTAGCACTGTAGAATGCAGTGATGAGGAAGAGTCTTCCTGCCCTTTGGAAAAATCACTGCCTAATGCAGTGTAGGGAAGATGCATGCTTTCATGGTTGGAAGTGAGGTCTGAAGGCCATACCTCCTCTTGACAGCTCTGTGACAATTGACCTCCCATTTAACCTTGAGAACTGAATTAGAACCATGCTGCTGTGGCAGCAGCTCATCCTTTCTTGCCAGAGGACAAACACTCTGTGAACAGTACATCAGTGAGTGGGCCAGTGTCCTTTGTTCACATGCTGTAGAGAACTCTGGCAGCAAAAGCTTGGTAGCAGCATGGGAGGCATAAACAGAACTCCTACCTCTGAACTTGTGACCCTTGTAGTCAGACTTGGATCTGCATTTTTCTGTAACAAATGTTGCAATGAGGTCCTTTTAACCACAGACTGTATTTTAGGTCACTTCTGCAGTCACTATGCCAGAGAACTGCTCAGATTGTCCTATGTGTATTGATTGCTTTTACATGTAACCTTTTGCCTTAAGAATCTTTTGTATTAACTAGGGAAATAGGTTAAATACAGAGGGCACACTATCTAAAACTATACACATAAATCTAAAATTAGCATTTGATTAATACATGTAAGGAATATAAACAATTCACACATTAGAAATAGAGAACAAGGAATGATCCCAGTGAGTTGGGGGTGATCACATTGTCAGTTGTCAAGATCAGTATTGAAAGTTACAGAGTAGTTGGGGAGAAGAATCAGTTAAAAGGTTATTGGAGTTTACATTTAGAAGTTCTTTGAATTTTGAGAAGCCAATTTTCCTGGAGAAAAGAAGGAAATTAGGTTTCAGGAGACTAAAGGATAAGTCAGTGCAGTTTCACCTAGGAAATACTTCAAAGTGCACTTGCCCTGCTTCTGGAAGGCCTGTGCACATTCAAGCATGTACACAAGTGTGTGTGCACACCTAAATGAATAAAAGAAACTAATTATATGGGTTCTGTTAGCATTAACTTTTGACAAGTTTCGTGAATACAAACAATTGTACCATCCTTCTCATTATAACCCCTATCCACTCACTGATAGCTTCTTTTGAAACTAAGCCAAAGTAGACTTTTCTAACCCTTCAGTCTGGAATAGATGCCCTTTTTAGGGGTTCCTTTAGCACCCTCTGTCATGGCACTTGTCATGTTTTATAATCATCTAAAGTATTCTGCATGTGACTGTTAATACTTTAAGAGCAGGTGCTGGATCTTTTTTTGCTTGTGTATCCCAAGATCATGGAAACATTTCCAGCAAATATAGATGCTCAGTAAATATTTGATAAGTACAGCCCAGAGAGGGAACCTGTCAAATGATGAGTCTTTCAAAATGGGAAAACCTACATATGGTTTAAATAGAGGAGACAAGACCAGCAGAAAGGAGAAATTTAAAAGAGAAGGATGGCCAGATCAGTAAACTGGAGAATTCACTAAGTGTCTATTAAAGAAAACGCAATAGGGTAAACTTTGGGGAAAAGAATCAGTTCCTTCTCTGAAAGACTATGGTGAACCACATGAAATTATTTTATTGTAGATCAAAAATAATAAAATAGCATACAAAGAAGAAGAATATGATGTTTTGAGATTAGAAATTGAACTTTCCAGTTGAATTTAATAACTGTTATGTAGCATTTTGTATATGCCAGTGTCAGGCTCGTACCTGGTGCCAAATGTTTAAGGTCTGTCCTGGCACTTGTGAAAAATTATGACCTTAGATGTTATCAGGGGAACATTATGGAATGGCTTATCTGTGGACTACCCAGGGAATAAGCAGTCACTAAGTGACATGATTGTCAAATAATAGTGAATGCATGTGGATGTAACCAAACCTCTGATATGCTGAAATTGTATAAAATAGACTTTCTCCCTTTTTCCAGACCAGGGACGTGACCTAAAACAGAGATCTTAAAACCAAATTAACAGAAAAGTCTTGGTAAAATTTAGTTAAAGTTCTATTTATTTGCATGTTGTTAAGAATTTTATACACATTCTATACCTTTTTTTTTTTTTTTTTTTTGAGGCTAGGTCTCGCTATGTTGCCCTGGGTAGTATTGAACCCGTGGAATCAAGTGATTCCTAGCCTCAGCCTTCCAAGCATGCACCACTGCGGCTGGCTGAATTTTATACTCTTTAAAAGCAGAGAATTATAAGGACATTTTATACATAGAATGGAATTTTGGATGTTCTAGCTAAAATGTTTTCTGAATAGCTTTTGTTATGTGGCTTTTTTTTTCTAGATTGTGTTGCATTCTGGTATCTGTTTTCCTTCACATTAACTGCCTATTTCAATATAAGAATGTTAAAATATTAAGAAATTTCAACCAAAAACTGTGCTACATCATGTATCTCAATTTTCTTGAGCATGTCTTTTGACAGAAAATTCTATTTATTTGAATCCCCAAAACAGATTCTGTATCAGTCAGGGAATTGGTTGTATAGATTTTATATTGGTGAAAACTCCTTTCACCATTTAAAATGTTTATTTCATGAAAGTAAGTTACACTTCAATATTTTTTATTAATTTTTTTCTTACATTGTTGTCGACCCCATAGTTCTCCCTCTATCCTATCACCCATGAACTGTCACCATCTTTCCTTATATTCATTTCATCCCTCTCCTCTTTTGTCTCCCTCTCTTGCTCCTTGTTTTGCTGTTTGCTTCAGCTTACAGGTGTTGACTTTTTCTTCACCTTTTCTTTGGCTACTCTGTATTCCACATATAAGTGAAACCATTTGGTATTTCTTTTTTTCCTTCTAATTTCAGCTAGCGTAATCCCTTTAAGCTCAATCCATGTTGCTACAAATCACGAGTTTGTCCTTTTTTATCACTGAGTAATAATTCCATTGTGTAAATATACCACAACTTTTTTATCCATTTGTCTAATTGGGGACATTGCATTGTTTCTGTATCTTGTCTATTGTAAATTGTGCTATAATAAATATTGGATTACAGGTTTCCTTTTGAATTAGTGTTTTTATACCCTTTGGGTAGATTCCCAGTAATGGAATCACTGGATCATACAGTAGCCTCATATTTACTAGCATAAATAGCATAAATGTCTTCCACACAGTTTTCTGTAGTGGTTGGACCAGTTTGCATTCTTTTTTTTTTTTTTTTTTTTTCTTTTTGAGACTAGGTC
This sequence comes from Uropsilus gracilis, assembly GCA_004024945.1. Lineage (NCBI taxonomy): Eukaryota > Metazoa > Chordata > Mammalia > Eulipotyphla > Talpidae > Uropsilus > Uropsilus gracilis. The sequence goes on from PVHY01007063.1 coordinate 24,941, forward strand.
ACGCTGTTTTTGCCTGTGAAACTACAGGCTCACGTTGCCCAGGGTACCACACACTCAAGCAATCCCCAACCTCAGCTTCCCAGGTAGCTTAGATTACAGGGGCGTGCCACCACGCCCAGCTATATTTTTTTCGAACTAGGTCTTGCTACATGCCCCTGGCAGGATTCAAACTGCGATCCCTGACCCCAGCTGTGGCTTCCTAGGCTGCTGCTTACAGGTGTGCACCACTATGCATGGCCCAGTTTGCATTCTTACCAGTAGTGTAAAATTGTTCCTTTTTCACCACCTCCTCACCAGCATCTGTTGTTGGCAGTTTTATTGATACAGGCCATTTTTACTGGCATGGAGTGGTATTTTATTGTGGTTTTGCATTTCCCTAACTTTTTAAGTGACACTTAACATTTTTTCATGTACCTGTTGCCCATTTGCATTTCCTCTTTGAAGAAGTGTCTTTTAAGTGCTTCTGCCCATTTTTCAATTGGATTATTTGCTTTGCACTTGTTGAGTTGTTACACCTTAATTTTTTTTTAGAAAAGAAGGAGGAAGACCTCATTAGGGATTACTGTTTAGTCAGTTTTATTTATATTTTCTTTTTTTGTGGTATATCTAAAAAATACTGTGCATAATCGACCTAAATGACCATATGTGAACTGGGTGACATCTTATTTCCTAAGTTGGATTTAGGTTTTTGCTTCCATGGTGAAGAGAGTTGATGGCAGAAGTCATATAAATTATTGGACTTATTTAGAGGTATTTTGAGTACAGAATATTGAAAAACAGCCACTCTAAGTTACAAAGTATAAAAGAGTAGACACTGTTGACATTCTAAAAGTGAATGCAGTTTACTTTGGTAACCCAAATTTTGTATGTATAAACTGTGTAAGAACAGTTCATATAATATTATACATAATATTATATTGATACAGTAAAAATGCCCTGTATTCATATATATTATATTCATATATAATATTATATGTACTGTTCCTACACAGTTCATATATAATGTTATGTATTTCCAGAGTAACATGTTATTAAATATAATTACTTTGGGAGGAATTATCAATTACATCTTCCTTAGTCACTTCATTACTTAATCCAGTGGGTCACAGTCATCTTCAGCTAGATTTTATCTACATTGGTAGTTTGAATATCTGTGAGTCACTGTTTTAGAGCAGTGTATCCCATTCATTTGATTCTGCTTTTTATACAAATTCTATTTCTTGAAAGTTTAATACAAGTTTTATGTCTTTCCCCCTTTTTTTAGGATGCACAGACAATTAGAACATTAACTCTCATCTCAAAAACCATTCAAACTTTGGGAAGCTGGGGGAGTCTATCCAAAAGCAAGGTAAGTCTTTACAGCTTTTGTTTTGTATTCACATTCCTAAATGTTATCCTATAATCTCTTCTTCCTCATTCTCTTCCTAATTAAAAACAAAGCATATATATATATATATATATATATATATATATATATATATATATATATATATATATATATTTATATACGCACACAATACCTTGTGTCTTTTTACATAGATTTCTGTATCTTAGTCACCTGTTTAAAAAGATAGTTTCATCTAAACATATATATCTAAGAGAATAGTGTCCAGTATGCAGATGTAAAAACCTTCTATATATCTGTTTGTCCCATAATCATGAGAGAACTATTGAGAGAAATCTTTAACTATAGGTTCCTCAACTCTCTTGAAGTATATAATTGAATCCTTTTAGGCCTAATCATCAGCTTAAAAATGCAGTCTGGTATATTCTTAGTTCTCTACTAAATATGTGAAAATCCTGTGGTCTTTTTTCTTCCTCAGTCAAGTTTCAAAGAGACATTCATGTGTGAATTTTTCAAAATGTTTCAAGAAGAAGGATATATTACAGCAGTTAAGAAGGTATGATTCTAGTAACAGTTGCCTTTCTTATATAATTGGGGAAATAGCATTCATATCATTCCTAGAAGTCAGTCCCCACTTAAAAATATATAGTAAAGTTTGAATTCTCCATCAGACAGTAAAAGGTGATCTTTTTCTTCCTTTCTCCTCCCTACAATACCATGGGTTTTTGTTGTTGTTTGTTTTAGCTGTGAAAATACCTAGATGAGTTTTGACAAAGGCTACTGTTGCCAGTGTTTTAGACAAATTACAAATATCTAGGATTGGGGTTTCTTAACAATGATTCTTAACATTGATAATTCAGTTGCATAATTCTTGATTGTGAGGGGCTGTCTGATATGCTGCAGGGTGTTTTAGCAGCATCCCTGACCAATAGTGTACCTCACTTTTGAACACTGAAAATGTTCCCAAAAATTTCCAAGTGTACCCTGAGTTACAAAATTACCTCTGGTTCACAAAATGGTGAACGGGGGCGGGGGGGGGGGAAGGGAACGGACACAACTACTTAATATGGAATTTTTCGTATAGTGTATGCTTATCATAGTAAAAGAAAATAAGAATTATTGATCATTTTATAAATAATATGAGCTTATGGTAATAACCTGAAGGTTACTATAAGTTAAAATGTATAAAAACCTGTAGTATATACTAACACAATGCCCTATAGCATACAAAAGTTACTGTACCTGCAAATTAGGAATGTTCTGTAAGAATTTTTAACTTCTTGACTCTCTGGTTTTAATCTACCTAAACAAAATGTAGCATTATTTTAAAGCCCTAAAACTTTAAATAAAGGTGATTTCAAATAAACTTAACTTGAAGGACTCTATTTTACCACAATTAAAACTTAAGTGAAATCAACAAGGCCAAATTTTAAAGATTTTATTCAGTTTTGTAGCGTGATTCACAATTTATTAAAGTTTGTGCTTTTGCTGTTTTTAAAGGACTCTGTAAGTTAAAATGATATATAAAATTAAACCAGTTGATATAAACCAGTTTTTTTTGACAGAAGAGTATAAGTTCAACCAAAATTTTGAACAACCAATGAAAGTGTTTAAAATAGCCTTTCAAAAGAATAGGCAGAGAAAAAGTTGTCCTTTTCTTTTTAGGACATTGTTGAAACATTTTTGGAATAGTGTAGGCAGATTTTCACTGGCCAGATTATAGTGCACTGTCTTTTGTTTAAGGATGTTTTTCCATTTTTTATGACCTACACTGTGGTAGCATCTGATTTTTGTTTCCTTGATATAATCAGAATGTGAAGTTGAAAATGTCAATAACGATTTTGGTACCAGGAGTTTCTCTTTTCCTGCTATGCTGGAAATATATATATGCTGGAAATATAACTATTTGTCAAATGGTATCTTAAGGAAAATAGCAAGAAATGAAATATTTAAATAATCATTACACATTTAGTGGGTGGTCCTTCTGTGAGAACTGAGGTGTGATAAGACAGTTCTCCAGTTTCCTTTGAGGCTTGTTCTGTATCATCATATATAATGCAATAAGAAACTCTGTTCTTTCACTTAGTAAGATTTCCTTCAGCAAACTTTAAGTGGACATTATACTGGGGAGCTCCAAAGTGTGGTTTCTGCTGAGCAATCTGCAGTCAGTGTTAGGAGAAAATTGCTGTGCCTCAAATTCCACTTTAGATCAAACACTGGTACCTCAGTCATATCCTCATTGGAAAGTACTTTGTTTTGATGGTGTTCTTTCTTTTTTTTTTAAGTCCTAAATCAAGCATTATAGACAATTATAAAATGGTAAGGTCTAAACAAATAAAATGATTTATGGAGCAAAATGCAATTCCTCTCTAAGAAAAAGAATAATTTCTTAAACTACTGATTTCCCTTCCTTGAAGAGACATCCACATGCCAGGAAGGCATGATCAGTTGAGGTAGACTATCCATGAAGCTGGATTGCTCCTCTCTGGGCAGCTTGCCTTTGCTAGAGATGAGCACACCAGATGTTCTTGAGTCACTGCATTCCCACATTTTACATACAAAGTTTATAAGTGGTGATTAGATTTCCAGGTTATTCCCAGGAACCTAATTACAATTCAGCCATAACTGTGTACTAGCTATAAAGCTCTGTATTCAGAGCTGTATAGATTTCAGAATTGCAATAAGAGGTTATGGATTGAATTATTTCTACAGAAAAATTCTGTCTTTTAAGTAACAAATGCAGTTTCAAAATAACTCAATTATAAATTAGACTTCCTCTGCAAATAAATGTGTTACCCTTTATAAATTACATTTCATGTATTCTTTAATAATAAAGAATTTCACAATATTGTCTGACATTTAGCATAAACTGAATTTATGATGTCCCTTACAACAAAGTGTAATATTTTTCCATTTCTCTATTTAGTTCTTGGATGAAATTTCATCTACTGAAACTAAAGAGTCCAGTGGTACAAGTGAACCTGTGCACCTGAAAGAAGGGTAATTTAATGAAACTAGGCATGAATTAAAGTCATGTTTCAGTATAGACATTAATAAGTACAAAGAGCATGTATCTGGGAGTAATATCTGGAGTTTTGTTCTGTTCTGGAACTGCGTAAGTAACATCAATCAGGCAAGCCACCATCACTGTCCTAAAAGTTTGCGAATATAATGAGATTATGATTATTAGAGTTCCTTTGAAACTAACATTTATACAGTTTTAAAGTAGCATTATTTTTGGAAGTTGCAGAGGAAAATCATTCATTTGACTCTTTTTTTTTTTTTTTTTTTTTAAAAGGATAGCACAGTTACATATATATTAAAGACCATTGCCTAATTTGGCCGCATTAAATGTTAAGAGTCATGAATGGCAAAGGCATTTTCATCTATTTAACATAATCATGTATAACAATTCATGTTCAAAATTGAGGACAATTCCTCGTTTTTGATTAAAGTTTTGACACTTCTAACTAATGTTTATATCTGTTATTTTGGCAGTGAGATGTACAAAAGAGCTCAGGGAAGAACTCGGATTGGAAAAAAGAATTTCAAGAAACGGTGGTTCTGCTTAACAAGCAGAGAGCTCACCTACCACAAACAGCCAGGTAGTTGTGTTTATGCTTTTTTGTGGGGTCTTTTCCTAGTTTTCAGTGAAATTTCCTTTTTTCTACTTAATATCACTCTGGTGAGTCTTTTGATTACTAATACTGTTGTTTATTTTCCTATAGTGATATACACACACTAAGACTATAATATTTCACAAGTAACATCATATGAGTTACTTTTTTCTCACACATTAGTCTTACGTGTGTTCCTACAGTATGCTGTTTATCTTGGATAAATCCCTGTTGTTATAAGAACTGTGTAATCAAAATTTAAGGAACAGCAGATTTTAGCATCTTAGAACTTGGAAGTTTATAAATCTCTAAGCCAAGTTGATAAGAATCATCATCGAATGAGAGATTATTCAATTCAATCGTTCATTGGGAAAGGTCAGACAAAATTTTTCAGTCACACCACAGATTGTGACTCCTATAGTTATCACATTCACTGTAGACTCTTAGCCAAACTGACTCCAAGATAAAAAACTTGTCATAATTTACTTCCTAAGAAAGTGCAAGTGGGCTACCTGATTGGTTAAAGACCTTATTGCTGGTGTGATTTGAGGACTTCATAGAGCATTTGTCCCTCAGTAAATTGACATGGTGTATAAAATCTCCATCTTTTACATTTGTTCCTTTGGGGTAAAGCAATAACAGCTGAATGCTCTTAGCTTCTGGTATATAAGAAAGAATTTAGTCTTTGAATCAAAGATCCAGTAAAGTAGGATTCCTTTTATTGAGTGGTTAGGCAGTATCCAGAGATGTTCGTTGAGTCAAAGTGGTCCATTAAAGCAAGAATCATTAGAAAACAAGCAGCAAGAAACATACCTGTATTATGTATTTATATATTTGTTTATTAGTCTTTCACTAAAGAGCTAGATCTTTATATTGAATACAGATTGAGAGTTGAGTTTCCTGTCTTCTTAAGCAAATATACCCATATTGCTTCGATTTTCAGGTTGATTTCTCTCGAGTGAACTATTTAAGCTAGAACTTACATAGTTGAACAGCAATTCAAGTGCAGAATCCGTTTAGATTTTCATGGTAGTCACTGAGTTTTATAGCTGTCTTACCCCATGAAAGTCAACTCGGTGTAGGTATGAATTTCATTTTTGGAACTTTTCAAAGCACTTGCTGGATTTTCAGATAAATCTGTTAGTGTGGGTCACTTAATTTTGTTACTTTACATATTAATTAAATAAATTATAATTGCAGTATGGAAAAGTGGCACAAATAGATTTTGGGATGAATCAATGAACTTGGGAAGCAAAACAGCCTAAACCAGTGGAACGGTACAGGCTTAACAAAATCAGCTAGCAATCATAAGTATTTGTCATCCCATGAAACTCATTTGGTGTGTTTTACAAAAGAAATGGAGAGTTTCAATCCATCAAATATGTTAAGCAAAGATCCTATTAAGAGAGCTTCTACTATAAATTCCGAAATTATCAAATATCAAACTTCATGTACTTTCAAGAGAATATAGGCTACATAAAGTGCTTCAGAGGAGATTCTGGAAGAGTAGTAATTTTTTGTTTCATAATTCCTTAGAATTAGTTGCCCAGAGTGACTACATGTGTCAAAATACATCATTAATACTAAAGAAACCAAAGCATTAGATTTTTAGATACCAAGAAAATTAGTTACGGCGTGTAAATGTTCAAATAACTTATAAAGTAGGCTATTTATTTTAGTATCTTTTTAAGCTAAGCATATTTTGAATGTTTTAGAGGCTATAGCTTATGTTGAATGCTTTATAAATACTCTGATACATGTATATATAATATATATAATATCACATTTTAAAATAACATTGAAATAAAGTTTGTTAGTCATTTTCCATTAGTAAATTAACCATATTTTTCTTATTTAAAGCACTTTCTAATCTAAACCAGTATTCCAAGTTCTTGTTTTGTTTTAAGACAAAATTTTAAGATGACTTTGGACCTTTTTGTCCAGAAAAATGCACATATAAACTTGGACACAAAATTTTGCATGTAACTTCCAAGAACTCATAGACCCAAAATGCATCCACTGTTCTCAAGAACCTATGCCCTAGCCAGTAGTTTTATGTGGATAAAAATCTGGAAGAATTTAGAAACAAACTGTTACAAATATAAATAGACACAGTGTAAGTTACATTGTTTTCAGGCCTTAAGAACTTTGACGGGTTTGAAATAATAAGCTCTGTTGTATAAAGTTTTGAGATTATTTACCAAAGCCTACAGTTTTAAGCATCTTATATTTCTGTTTTAACTATTTTGATGGATTTTTCCAAAATGTGTTACATGCTTCCCTGTCTTCTAAAAAAGAGTTCATTGAACGTAAGTTGAAATTTTCTAGATGACTTGGGTTGTCATTGTAATTGTTATATATATTACGCTGATTTAGTAATGTTTTCAGAACGCTTATGGGTGTTTATCAACTGTTTATTCCTTTGCTAAATGCCTTGGGACTGCTCTGCTTTATTGTGTTCCTATGTTTGCTTTTTATAGTTTTCCTCTATCTTCTTTATGTTCAGTCTGTCACCTTAAATTTTTTATGCTGACAGTGAGCCATAAACTAACATCTCATCCCCACCCCTGTCAACCAACTCCATTTTCCTTGCTGCTAATATAGTATTAGTGAGAATGCAGATACTGTTTTGCTAAAACTGCATAAGGTCAAAAGACTTTGAAGATGCATAGCCCATATAGTCTCTGGTTGTTCAGCAAATGTTAGTGTGTACTAAGCTTCCTTACTATTTTCTGGATAGCAATGACTGCTAGTCTGTGTGACTTGCACATTATCTGTAATATAACTCTAAAGGCATTCAGTCTCACTCTAAAGACACTCATTCTGAATCAAGTATTTCTGCCACTTAGAATCAAACACTATAGTTTTTTGCCAATTTACTGGCGTTTTGTCCATTTTAAGGGTTTTTCTCAAATATTTTTGATCCTTGCTTAGGTAATTGCTAGTAATCAACTAATCTTTATTAAACTCAGTAAACTATGATATATGAATATTACATAGTACTTACCTGTTAGTCATGATTGCCTTGACAGTTTTATCTGAACCATTATGTTTGTGATTCTCTGTTCCTGTACTATAGTGTAGACTTCTTCCACAAAGTAAAGTTCTAGTTGCATGATAGAATCAAATCAGTTATTGATATTTCAGCCTCTTCGTGTCTTATCCAACCTCATCTTCATTTTTCTTTCTTCATAAATTGCTTTACCATCTCTTGTAGTTCCTTTAACTTGCACTCCTTTACATTCATGCTTTTGCATATGCTCTACCTAGAAATCCGTTTCTTTCTTAGCCCCTCAATTTTTTGTCCTTTAATTACCAAATCAAATGTTAGCTCTTTATGGAAGTCATAAGCCTCTCACTGTTAACTCAGTGGAGCTGTTTCCTTGCTATGTTTCTTTAGCACTTTGGTGACAACTTTTAGCACACTGTTGTCATTACTTTGGTCTGTCTCTCCCCTTAACCTTTAAGATCCTCAATGGTAGGAGCCATGGTTTTTACTACTGACATTAAAGCATTAATGGTGCTCTTCAAAGAGTACCATGTCTTCCAAATTGTAATCTGAATTGCTTTAACAACCACCATGTAGGGTTCCAGCTTTTTTTTTATCAGGGATGCTAAAAAATCACACTTAAGATGTATACATGTAACTCACAGAATTCCATATACTGAAGACACTAGCCCTTTAGTCTGTATATAAAAGAAACTTCCATGGTATTTTAAACAAATCTTAACACATTACATGTGTACATACAAACACAGGTTTGTATTTTCACAAATAGGGTCTCCACTGTTGTTTGTTTTCTGGGGTTTTTTGGTTTTGTTTTGTTGGTTTTTTGATAGCTAAAAAGAGGAGGTGGAAAGGAGGGAAGAAGCCACAGGAGGGGTGGGGGGGAAGAGGGGAGAGGGAGAAATCCTCAAAATAAGTAATTGAACTAACAGTGAATTCAGCACTGCCTTGGAATACTAGATTCATGTATACAAATCATACAAATTCATATATACAAAGCAGTTAGAGGACAAACATTTTTAGTAATACCCTTGAAAAAACCCTCACCCCAAAAATCCCTTAAAATATTATAAAAATAAGTTTAACAAAAGAATTATAAAACTTCTGCACTGAGGACTATAAAGATTGCTGAGATAAGCATATCTAATTAAAAGATACATTATATTTGTGAATTTCATCAATATTTTTGAGACATTTCTTAAATCATCTTGACTTTAGCATATCCCTTCTCTAAGTCTTAACAAATTGACAATCTGACTCTAAAACTTATGTGGATAGAAAAACAAAGGACTGAAGAAAGCCAAAATGTTGTTGAAAAAGTAGAACAAAGTTGGAAGACTAATTTTAAGATTTATAACAACTATAGTACTCAAAACTAAGTATGCGTAGGTTGTATATGTAAACTATTCAGAACTGTGATTTTGCCTATGTGAGAATAAACAAATCCAGAAAGACACGTGCATGCATATATATAAATATTTCCAGTGAAGTTATCAAGCAAATGGTGGAAGAAAAGACTTCCAACAAGTGGTGCTGAACAACTGAATAAACATGGAAAAGAAATGAACATCATTTACCTTACCCTACACAAGAAATTTAATTCTGAATGAGAAAAAAAATGTCTTTGCAATTAGGGGTATGCAGGGATTTCTTAGAACCCTAAAAGCACTAAACAGTTTTTAAAGCTAAATTGTACTTTATTATAATAAAAATGATTGTTTTTCTCATTCTTATGACTCCAAATATATTATTTGACAATGGGACTTTTTCAAGAGGTTGGGATTTATTGAATTTCTTTTAAACCAAAAGCGAATGTTACTGCTAAATTTGATAATTTTTTTACTTATGTATTTTTTCTGTCCTTCAAAAATTCCAGTTACACTATCCTGACATGCTTGATATTGTCTCACAAATCTCAGTCTCTCTAGGAGTTCATTTTTCTTCAGTTTTTTTTTCTGTTCTTTAGATTGGGTAATTTCTATTTAAGTTGGCTTATTTTATCATTTTACATTTGTTCTTAAGCTCATATAATGAGTTTTTCATTTCATATATTATACTTGTAGGCTCTCACTTGTCCATTTGATTGTTTTTTATATCTTCCACTTTTGGGAGCCTGAATTTTTGTTCAGTCATATTAACATGATGTTTTTGAATTATTTGTATTTATTTGGATAAGATTTTGCTTTTGAAGTCTTTGCTTGCTAATAAATTAGACATCTCAGCCCACACAGTCACTTTTTTTTTTTGACTGCTTTTTCTCAAGTATGGATCACACTTTCCTTTTCCTTCACACATTTTATTTTTTTGAAAAAACTGAACATTGCAAATAATATATTGTAGTGAGTCTGGATTCTGTTTTTCTGAAACCTTACTTAGTTCAAACTGCTTATGCTCATGCTCACTTTTTTGGTTAGTGTGCAGCTGCTGATGTCTCTCTCTAGGTTTTTTCCCTAAATCTAGCTAGCTCTCTATAGTCTTTCGTGAAGTTGTGTAGCTTAATGGTCAGCCAGTGATTTGAATGGAGTTCAAATACCATAAACCAGTAAGACTTCCATCCTCTATCACTTGAACTATAGGTGAATTAAGAACACATTTCGAAGACACAGCAAGTTTGCCAATTTTCCCAGGCTTTCATTACACTGTCTGGCATGGTCCATGTACAGGAGGCTTTAGCAATCAGGGATGTAAAATGTTTCTTGTCTTGCTCTTTCTATAGCTCTCTTATTTTTGAACTCTCACCTTGGAACCAAATCTGTAACTTCTGTCAACAAAACAGGTTTGAGGTTTGACACTGTCACAGCTAGGGAAGATGGAAACATGCCAGAGGAGAAGACTGTAAACTTGCACCTATTAGTCTATGCTGTAGCACTGTAGCAGTTTTTCATGAGTAAACCTGACTTATATTTTTGTCTATCTTTGGTTTTCCAGTTCTTGAAGTGGCTGGTTTTATTAATTTGCCTAGTTTTATGCTTCCTGGGGATTATAATTGTTCAACCACCTTAAATTTATTATCAACAAAGAGTCAGTTATTTTAACTGTGTTCCTTGGGTCAGTATATAGCTGGACTTCTGTTTTACTTAAGGATATAGTTTTTCTTAGTATATAATTCACATATCATTAAATACACCCTTTTCTGAAGTATACAATTTATTGATTTTCATTAAATTCACAAAGTTGTGCAATTGTCCCTAATTCCAGTAAATTTTCATCACCCAAAAACAAGCCTTGTATCTACTACCAATCACTCCGTATTCCTCCCTTCTCCTAGCACCTCACAACTGCTAATCTTTCTGTTTCTATGGATATACCACTTCTGGACATTTGATGTAAATTGGGTCTTGCAATATAACCTTAAGAACTGATTTCTTAGCATAATGTCTTCAAAGTTCATTCTTGATATAGCATGAATCAGTACTTTCATGACTGAGTAGTATTTCATTGCATGGATAGATATCAATTTCATCAATTCAGGCATTTTTATTTTAGATTGTTTACAGTTTTTGCCCATTATAAAATAATGCTGCTGTGAACATATATATATATATACACACACACACTTTTTGTGTGAACATAACATTTTTGATTCTTGAGGGTATATACATAGAAATAGAACTGGTAAGTCACTTGGGGACTCTGCTTAATTTACTTTGCGGTTGTAATGATTTTAATTAAAACTGGGTTCCAGTTATCTAACGGAAATTTAATGGTGCACATTATTGTAATTACTACTTCGTGTTTCCCATTTTATTGACTTTTTTGGAATCCCTTTTTGGAATATTCAAACTCACTTTGTTCTCTAGTGAGAGAATTTGGGTATCTTTTTTCTGCTTTTAAATTGTTAACAGACACATTTAAACTTGCATATTTATCTTAATGTATGCAATCAATCAAAGTCTCCATTCAAGCTGAGAAAAAAGATTAACATGATTTCAGTTCTTTACCCAGCATCTTCCTAATCAAATGACCTGGAATTTTAATATTAGATTCTCATGTTTATTTTATCTTTTTACATTTTGCTCTGATTTTTATTTGTGCTCATCAGTTTTATTTTGCCTAGCACTATTTGTTATATACTTGTGTATTTATTATTTCCCTTGCTGTTCTTATTTCACTTGGGCTTTATGGCTGATAAATTTTCTAAGTCCTTGGAATTTTTTTTTTATAAATTACTTTGCTCCTATCCTTGAATGATAGTTTAAGTCAATTTCCCTCAGAACTTTGAATATACTACTCCACTGTTTGTTACTTTCTCTTGGTGCTAGTAAGAATTTTGATATCCATCTGATTCCCAGTCCTCACTTTTCTCCATAGACACCCTTAGGACTTTTGATACCTTCAAGTTCTTTAATTTTATTGCTGGTATATAGGTATTGTCTTTTTCCTTCCATCCTGCTTAGCACTTCATGGATTCTTTCAATATGAGGATTTTTACCTTTATTCCTGGGATATTCTCAATGGTAATTTTTGTCTGAACACTTTTTTTTTATTTCAAAATTATTTCTGGATAAATATTAAGATTTCTAAATTCATCCACCATGACTTGTAACATTTTTGCTTTCTGTTTGTTTTGTGCTTAATTTTTAGAGAGTAGTCAATAAATGTTTTCATTTTACTAGTTCACTTTATAATTCTTCTCAGTTAATACCGTTAACTGTGAAATGAACACCAGTGACATAGTAACAGTGTATGTGCCCATGAACAATATGCTTTCTCTACATATGCTGCCCTATAATTTATCTAGAAATGCTTTGTATATTAAAAAAAAAAAATCTAGAGATAAAAGCTCCCTGCAAATTCTCTATAATTTCTGTGGTACCATGCTGGCTGATCAGTATCCATAGACATGTCTCCTCTGCTCACTAATTTATTTCTTGATTTCTTCGAATGCTGTTCTCTTGTATTTGGGTCTCTCTGTAAGAGTAGTGATTTGCTCATCTCTCTTTTTCAGTCCTTTGACCTGCTTCATTGTTCAGTAGCTTGTTGCCCATGGTTGTGAAGCATGGACAGGGCAAGCTACTTAGGATGCTGCGAGGATGCTGGTGTAGGCCTTCTGCTCTGTCTTATCTCCTGAGAATCAGCACCTACCCATCTATAACATAGCACTGCTTTACAACCCAATACAATGCATCCATGCTGCTTTAGCCTGAGATACCGACCTCTGTGGATGCTGCTTAATGCAAGTGGGATGGAAGATGAGGATCTAGTTGGCCCAGCGGTTCCAGATGCAGCTTACCCATTAATCATTTTCATGCATATCCGAATATAAACCCTTTCAGCTGTATGTGTCCACTGACCACAGTGTGAAGTTTTCCTCTAGCTATTCCTGTGTTTGCAGATGTCTTTTTCTACATGTGGCTTGGGCTTTGGCCTCCTTCAGTTTACTCCCTCTGCACTCCCCCCCCCCCGTAAATTTGATTTAGTCTGCTTTCGGGAAACTCTTGGTAGTCTTATTTCCAGTGCATTTCAGATATGTATTTGTTAAATTTAAACACCACTTGCTCAAAAAGCTTCCCTGAACCACCTAATTTAAATTACTTTCATATCACCTTGGATTATTTTCCTCTCTAACTAATCTTTATCTTTTGCCAGTCTTTCTAGATGTATGTATAAACTACATTAAGAGCCTTTTATTTCCACTTCTGTATTCTAAGTAGTTAAAACAGAATGTTTTATAGTAAGCACATACTTTTTGACAGTGAAATTAAATGATTATATCTTTTTTTTCTACTTCATTTGCGGTTTTAGTTTTTAAGACTCAGATTTAGCAAATGATTCTATGTTAACATTTCTGTGTTAGACAGGAACTCTTTACTAACCAAATATTGTCTTTGACCAAAAAACTATATATTAACCTATGGATTAACTTAAAATATAAAGATTTTAACCTCTAGCCCTTAAATCCATCTGGTATTAAAGTGAAATTTGAAGGGGGGGGGGAAATAGGAAAGCTTTAATTTTCTAAGAATATCATTGCAAAATGACCAGAAATCATAATTATATTTGCTTATAGTTCATATATTTACCCTCTAGTAAATTCTTAGTTGAATTGTATCATATTCTTGTGCCGTATTAGTATGGGGCTCCTTTAACAAGCTAAATTTTTCTTTAACACATTTTCAGACTCTTAGAGTAAAGATTCAGTCATCCAAATAAAGGGGTTTTTTTTTGCTCTCCTGTATCTCCCAGAGTAAATTTTGTAGCACTAGTCAGCTGACCAGCCAATATATGAAAGTAGTAAGCAGTTCCTTCATTTAAAGTCAGTGTTTTCAGATAGTCCCTTAAATATTAGATTGGAAAAACAGAGAAATACACTTGTGTAAGTCACATTCACTGCTCCTATAGTAACTCCATGAAAGAAAATTTATCTCAATAAGTTTTAAGTAAGCCTCTGTTACTAAGTATTTTTTTTTCAATCCCCATATAGTTGTAAAATACAACATTTTTATTCCCAAGGAGATCAAATTCATTCTCATGTTTTTTCCTTGGAAATATTTTCACTTAATATTGAAAAACAAAGAAGCTGGGCCTGGTGGCTCATGCCTGTAAGCAAAAGCTTATGGAGTCACGGCAGGGTCTGGGGATCGTGGTTCGAGTCCCACCCAGGGCAACACAGCAAGACCTAGTCCCAAAAAAATATATGGGTGTGGTGGCATGCACCTGTAATCCCAGCTACCTGGGAAGCTGAGGCTGGGGATTGCTTGAGTTCATGGTACCAGGGACAACGTGAGCCTGCAGTTCCACAGGCAAAAAAGAGCTAGACCTAATCTCAAAAAAATATATAAAGAGGATGTCAGTGTACAGAAAAGAACATTCATCTGTTTCATAAAGCCGAGAATATTTATATATGTGCCATTTAGAAATCTGTGGGTTACTTATATCCTACCATCGAGGATGAGCTTAATAAACCTTACAAAGTTAACTTCTTACCTTTATAATTCTGATTGAAGTTAATTCTTTCCTATCTCTTCTATTACTTAGGCAAAGATGCAATTTATACAATTCCAGTGAAAAACATTCTTGCTGTGGAAAAACTGGAAGAGAGCTCTTTCAACAAGAAAAATGTAAGTTACATAGATATTTAAAGCCTTTAAAGCTATGTATGTTACTTGTTGAAAATTTTCAAATGGTTATTTATTTTAGTGTTTGCCATTAATCACTAATTTAGTTTCAAAATCACTTGTGAGAATTCGTTCTTAAAATTGTCTGTTATTGTTGATTCCTTGTTACTCCCCTTAGTATATTAAATTATAGGTACTTTCTCCTTATTATCATAGGAGTATCATAGGTACTTGCAAGTATCATAGGTACTTGCTTCCTTATTATCAAATTCTTGGCTAAACACTCAAGCTGTTAATATAATCCCAACTATTCTGTACAGCCAACTCTTCTGCTGCCATTCAGTCCTTACCATATACAACTAAAATGATTTCCTTTTTTCTTGATATTTCTCACTACCTTTACTTGTACTTTTTCCTCCATCTCACATTACCTTTCCTTATTCCTAGTATATGGTAATAGCCCTTTACTTTGGACATTTGTGACTTCTGAAAGTTGCATGCTGTTGTACTGCATAGTACCATGTAGTAGTAGTCTTTGGGACTAACTTGCTTGGATACCTGAGCAGCAGTTATGCACTGCATTTCTGTTATGCACCTATTTTTATTTAGTACTGTGTTGGTGTTTAAAATGTTGCTTTTATCTTAATTGCCAATGAAGATGTTCCAAGTAATACACTCGGAGAAACCACTCTACGTCCAGGCAAATAACTGTGTAGAAGCTAATGAATGGATAGATGTGCTCTGCAGGGTGAGCCGTTGCAATCAGAACAGGCTCAGTGTTTATCATCCTTCTGCATATCTCAACGGAAATTGGCTCTGCTGTCAGGAGACCAGTGAAAACACTCTGGGCTGCAAGCCATGTACTGCGTAAGTTTTTTTCTAATGAAAAAGCAATGTTTCAAATGTGATCTTGCTGTACAATGTAGTATTATTTGGTCATAAAACAGAATGAAGCACTGATACTTACTATATCACAGGTGAGCCTTGAAAACATGCTAAGTGAAAAAAACTAGCTACAAAAAAAAATCCTGCGCTATGTAATATTTATATTAATTGTCCAGAATTGGTGAATACATGGAGACAGAAATGATTAGTTGTGTGGGGAAGTGAAAAGAGTGGACTGAGGCGTACTGGTAGCACAGGCTTATTTTGGGATGATGTAAATAAAGAATGGCTGCAACAGTGGGGCAGTGTGTCATGGACATGTGCTGTATTCAACAAGGCACCAAGGAAGCAGGGTTTAGCAGTCTCTTTCTAATTGTAGATGATCACTACTCTTGTGATGAAACAAACATGCAAGTTATGAAAATGATTTCATTTAAAATTTTGTTAGTTATATAACAAACCGCCTTGACTTCATTTTATGTCATTATTAAAGGAGACTATTTCTGAGTTTATTTCTGCAAATTTCTGTTATTCACTGTTTAGTCTCAAACTATCAGAAGTCTTTGACATATTAACAAAGTAAAAATTTTCCAATGTCTTTAATTTCATTTTTACTATAGAGGTATTCCTGCAGATATCCAAATAGATATCGATGAAGACAGAGAAACAGAAAGAATTTATTCCCTTTTTACCCTCAGTTTACTTAAGCTGCAGAAAATGGAAGGTAAATATATATAATTAAAATATTTTTTATAACAATGATCCTTCATTTACCAATTCCTGAAGTATTGCTTTGGCATTATCTCAAGATTGACTAATACTCATTGGTTTATCAAAATGTTACTCATGTGAAATTGGCATACTTTTTTTTTACCTTAATGTGAATGTATGTATTTTAGTTATCCTCAGTTTGAGATATTTGAGAAATTCTTATTTTTACTACAAATTACATTTTGAAATTTAGTTTTCTAATTGAAATTTTACTGCTTCTTATAGAGGCTTGTGGAACTATAGCAGTCTATCAAGGACCACAGAAAGAGCCTGATGATTATTCTAACTTTGTGATTGAGGATTCTGTAACAACCTTTAAAACAATTCAGCAAATAAAAAGCACCATAGAGAAGCTGGATGAACCTCATGAAAAGTATAGGAAAAAAAGATCAAGTAGTGCAAAATATGGGAGCAAGTAAGTATTTTTAGAGCTACTTTAAACATACTTTAGAACATAGCTTGAGGCAACCTCTGCTAATCTGTACTTAGACCTGAAATCCAAGCCTCCCACTTAGCTTCATCTTTCAATACCCAACTCTGAGGCTTTCTCTCTGGTCACCCACACCGTGATCTTTTTCTTTTTCAGTCTGGTGTCATTCCATTAGTTGGTTCTGTACTACATCACCTTGCTTGATCTTGTGTTCAGTATAACTCATTGAATTGAACACTTAGTAGCTTTTTGATTTTGGTTTGTTTTTACTGATCTTTGTTTATATCTCCCACTGACCTGTTCATACTAAGTGTTTAAAAGAATTATCTGTAAAAGTGCTAAGATTATTTCATACTTGATTTTTTAGATCTATCTCTCAGATACTATGGTGGGTAGTAACAGCAACTGCTAACATTTATTAAGAGTTTGCTATATCACCAGTTGCTGTACCTGGTATTTTTCATTACATAGCACTAAGATTGCTTATCAGCAGCAAGTAATAGAAAGACCCAGTTGAAGTGGCATGAATAATAGAAAGCATTTGTAATATCACAAATTAAGTTCCAGCTTCTATAGTTGAGTAATTCAGCATTTCAGCACTTCATCAAGATAATTTATGTCTTCCTCAGGCTTCCCTTCTCATAGGGGCACAGAGCAATAGTTGAGACCCCCACGACTTTAAAGATTAGGATCCAGATATAGAAAGAGCTATTCACTCCTCCCTGGGAGAAAAAAAACCTTGTCTAAAGTTACCTCCAGGTTCCCCCGAAATACATAGCTGCTCAGTTAGCTCAGAATCAAGGTTCAGTTTGCACAAAAGTTTATAGCAGGGGAGGTGGTTCTTGAACTAGCAGGTATGTTTTTTGCCATAATACATACTTTCCCATTGATCCTCACATCAACCCAACATGGTTTCTTTCCCACTTTATGGCTGGAAAATTTGAAGCTTAGAGAGTTTAGTGGTTTACCCAGTGTAACACAACTGAATAGTATGCTATTTTAAATCCTGACTATTTAGTTACTCTTTAAAAATTATAGATTATTTTATTTGTAATTTGTAAATAATAAAAAATTGATTTCATAGGTATAAATGTTTGTATTCTGTGCATAAATAGATCAGTACATTAAAAGTTACTATAAGCACTCTGATTCTGTCTTTTCTACATTAGTATAATTGGTTCTCCTCCAGTACAGTGAACCCATTTTCTTGTAGCCCCAAGGAGTTTCAGTATGAGCCCTAGCCTATGTATGATTATTTTTCTTAAATAATATCTCCCCATTTACCCACACACATCATTTCCATTTTCATTTTTCTTTATTAAAAAATGCAAATCTCCCTTGTACTAAATATTTTGCTTGTTCATTTACTTCCTATATCAGAATATAAGTGAGGGCAAGATTTTTTTTCTATTTTATTCACTATTGTTTTGTATCAGTAGCTTCTCAGATAGTTCCTGACACAGTAAATACTGACTGAACTAATAAAATAAGGCTTGGAGATTGTCAAAGGAAAATTATAAATATTTAATGGATATTATGAGATGTTATTTTTCAAGTTTTTATGGTTTTTAACTTTTGAAAAATGTTCTCATTTTCTAGGGAAAACCCTATTGGAAAACCATCTTTGAATTTGACCAATTGATTCAGAAGAACTGGAAAATATTTTTGTTGAAGTTTCCAATCATCATATATTTTGTTAATAGTATTTAAGAATGAACATTGGCTTCAGTGTCACCTGCATTCACGTTGTATTTAATATTTAATAATTGAAATTAACTGGGCATCCTGGTATTGATGTATTACTAGAGAATTTGAAACCCAAGATTCCCTTCATATCTTGTGTGTTGAAAGCCATGTTTCTGCAACTTCTTTTAATAGAAAGAATCTTCCTAAAGAAGCTTTGTAACAAAAGGAGAACTCCTCATAGCAAGAAACCATCTCTTCTTGTAACACTCCGTGTTCTGTAGACTTTTCACTACCATTAGTGCCTGCTCTATACTGCCAGCATTGTGTTTTACTAGAAAATCCCAATCCATGACAATTCAGAACTTTCCATTTAGTTTCTCTATATCCTCTTCAAAAAAAAAGGAAAACTTTGTTTTGTTTTTTGTTTTTGGTCCATTAGTCATTGCAGATTATATTAGGAATGACAGGAATTGTAGAACTACTGCCAAAGCATCCTTGAATGTTGGTAGATTCTTTCGTCTACTTTAAGATGTAAACAAAACTCAGTAGGAGGAATCAGGGAACATGTACTATTGTATGCATCTTGTTTACATTTGGGATGGGTGATGGCAGATAAATGAGACCACTAATTTTTTTTTTTTTTTTTTTTTTTTAGGTATTAGGTACTCATTTTCTTGACTTGAGAGTTCAGGTTAACATGATGTCTAAGGACATTTCTTCTGAAAAAGAAGAGAAAGTAGATAGTGAAAGAAAGTGGTAGGAATATCACTTTACTTCACCTGTTATTCCATATTATTATAAGGGCCACCATCAGGACCCCCTCCTCCTAGCATGAGGTTGAGAGCTAACTCCAGAATAGTCACTCGGCGCACTTTAATAATCTGGCCGCCAGATTATACTTTAGATACTCCATAGTATCTAATCTCTATGATCAGTTGAATGATCAGTGTTTAAGTCTAGAAATAATGCTTTCCTGAAAATGTTTATATTTCATTGCTGTTTCCTTATTGCCTGCTAACCAAATGGAATTTGGACAAGCAACTCTTTGAATCTTGTTTTTCCCTAATTACTTTTATTCTAAAAACCATCATTGTAAATAGGCATTCGAAGCAAGTTGCCACCTTGAAGTTAAGAGGGATACACTTTGCTTCATCAGTATTAAAGACTATGGTACTCTTATTTTATCTTTTTAAATTCAGAACATTTTCTAAATGTGGTACTTTGAACCTTGGAGTATTTACACGTTTCTGTCTAAACTGTGACTTCTTAATGTAAGTCTAGCTAGTAGTGCTTTTTTTGTTTCCCTGAGCATAAGCTATATTTCAAGATAACATAAACTCATTATGTTTTTAGTAATTATTTTTAAATTATATTATTAATAGGTAATTATTTTTAAAAACCATTGGCACATAAACAGAGTTATTCCATAAATGAATATAACTGAGCAATGTATTTCTCTAAATGATTTGTAAAATCAGTTGGTTTCGTTTAGGAATCAGCTCTAGTCTACATTATGGTAGGTATTCCTGCTGACCCTTTTTTTTTTTTTTTTTTTGAGACTAGGTCTCACTATGTTGCCTGGAAAACTGCAGACTCACATTGCCCAGGGTACCATGGACTCAAGCGATTCCCAGCCTTAACCTCCCAGGTAGCTGGGATTACAGACATGCGCTACCACACCCAGCTATTTTTTTTGAGACCTGGTCCATTTTGAACACAAGTTTGAAAGAGTCCTTTAAATTTTATGAGCTTATAGATTCCATCAACTACACAGATTTGTAAATGTGAACGAACTTAGCCTTTAAATAAATTTTTCACTGTTGAATTTCATTAAGATTAAAATTTGTTTTTAAGAGACTTTTACATGTAGCAGAAAAGGCGCGTGTGAGCGTTGCCAGGTACCACTCATTGCTCTTGGGTGGTTTTTTTAAGCCACCAATATCAGATCTCCTGATATTAAAAGCAGTCCTGTGATTATTTTCAAAGATCAACACATTATCAAGGGGATCAATGCTATGTGAGTACATAACTGAATTTGAGAGAAGAGTTCAGTTACCTAGTTACCTTTCTCACTTTAAGACTTTTAAACTGCCAGTTTGACTGAAATTAACCAGCTTGGCACAATGAGGAAAGGAATAATGTGAAATTAAGTTAATATTTTTTGTAAGTCTCATGAAACAATGGTCCATGTTTAGTAGGACCCTAAGATGACCAGGCTACTTCAGGAGCCTTCTTCCTCCTCCTTCTTTTTGAGTACTTCGATTTTTACTGCCTGATCTGCTTTCTCCCTTTTCATCAATTGAAAAAGTACACAGCAGCTCACTTCTCCATAAAACCTGAAAATCCCAAGGAGGAAAGCAAGACATATGGAGAAACTCTTGCCATAAATGTCAGTTCAGGTTCTTATTTTAGCCATTTCCATCAGTTAAAATTATAGTAATCTGTGGCTTGTTTTGTTGTTTTGCATTGTTTTTTTGGTAATTCATTTAATAAAATGATGGGCAATAGCAAAGTTTTTTACTCCCAGGAATATAATTTCTCAAATTGCATTATTTTATTTGCCAAAGAAATATGTTTATAGTATCACGGGTAATGTTCAACTATCAACTAGGCTTTCATTATTATACAAAAAAAAGCAATGATGTGCTTGTTTTTGAAGCCTAGTTTTATTTATCAGAAAGATTCTGTCATGCCAGGTTTTAGAAAACTTTTTTTTTTTATAAGCACCTATAATTTGCTCTAACGGTACATCCTGTAAAGACAGAATGCTACAAGCTGTTTAGGTGTCTTACAGAATGTGAAATATAAAGGACTCATTCTAGAGTTAAACTACTAGTCTTGATTGATATTATCTGCTTCCATTTTTATTAACCTGGAAATTACTATGTTGCTAGTAAATACTGGTTTTTACAGTGTCCAGTTTGAATATGTAAGTTATCAAAACTTAATGTAGTGGATTTGTGTAACCATGTTGTATTGTTGAGAATGTATTTTTATTTAAATTTTATTTTCTTATCAAGAGTATTATAAAAATTAAAAACTTTTGTAACTGTCGCTTGGAAATAACTCAAATAAATTACAAGAAGCCTGTCTATTCTGAGACCTTTCTTTTTTAACTGATTTAGGAATTTCTTGTTTAAAAGTACTCTACCTTGAGGCAGCCGGTTAGCTCAGTTGGTTAGAGCGTGGTGCTAAAAGTACTCTACCTTGACTCTCAGTAAGGGAATAATGTGAGAAGTCCTCTAAAGAAGAAGAGTGAGGCAATCTGGAAAAGGTTTGGTATTCTTTTTCTGGAATGTAATCAAGCTGATTTTTGGTGGACTGTGGTCTTTATTCATTCACTAGACTTGAGGACTTACAGTGAGTAGACACCATGGAAGATCCTGTCATTTCCCAGAGCAAGGCATACCCCATGTGTATGAATGTGTACCAGTCCTATCTGGATGCATGACTTAGAGCCTGTATCTGTCTTGTGAAGTATCCCTCATTCATAGGCCTGTGGCTACTTGGGACTGCATTCACCCCTGCAGATTGGCCTGCCCTGTGATTTGGTCTTCATTGCTTCCCTCTGGGTGTTGTTATTGAGCCTTGTTGTGCTATTTTGCTAGAGTTGTCTGATGAAGAATATGAAGTGACATCATCAAAACCCAGGTTAATCAGTTACTTTTGTCCCCTTAAGGGAAGTCACAACCCCTCTCTGTTAGCACCTCAGCAGCCCTTATAGCATCCTTAATCATCGTTTATGTTTTAAAAAATGGACAAATACAGGGTCCTGAATTTACTAGGTTCTAATTTTTGCTTGCCACACCAGAGTCTAATACAGGTCATTTAACCTAGATACTAGAACAGAGCTTGTCAGAAACATCAAAGACCTAGGGTTCTATAAGGGTTGAGAAAGCCATACATTTATTGGGTTTCCCTTACCACATTGTGTGAGTCTAAGGAGAAACAGACTGAACAGTCCCGTTATGTGTCTACAAGATTAAGAAGAAAAACCGCTTGGAACTGCTGGCTTCCAGTTGCTGTATAATTTTCTATTCTAGTCCAAGTCAATGACAAGTGCTGACCCTTCTGAAAATGGTCTTATCTTAGATTTGCATGATGTACTTTCAACTGACCGCTGTTCAGAGACTTGGTCTTGATTCCTTATACATATATCATCTCCTAAGCATCTTTTTTTTTTTTTTTTGAGACTAGGTCTCGCTATTTTTGCTGATGGAACTGCAGGCTCACATTGCCCAGGGTACCACAGACTCAAGCAATCCCCAAGCCTCAGCTTCCCAGGTAACTGGGATTATAGGTGCACACCACCACGCCCAGCTATTTTTTGGAACTAAGGTCTCATTATGTTGCCCCGGGCAGAACTCAAACCACAATCCCCAAAGCACCAGCATTCATCTTTGATAGCCAAAAGTTTTGTTCTTTGACTTACTGTTTTGCCATTTGATATCTTAGTTTGGTGATAGCATTTGCACAAAATTTTAAGTTTATGTCAGTGTAGACTTTATTTTTGTAGTTAGATTTTTGGCTCTTCCATATGTGCACAACCTTTACTCACCCTACACGAAGCCACCTTTGCCAGTGCCCTCTCTCCCCTACTGTTCTTTCTGATAACCATTATATTCTTTCACTGTGGTCCCAGACTTGTCAGGCCCACTGCCAAAAGCCAGAGTGCAGTACTTAAAAAACCTTGAAAGTAAGTAGGTGAGTATCTCAGCTGCCCCCAAGAGTTAAGAGGCAGTCACAAGTTGTTGTTCCCAATCCTACTGACCAGTCTCCAAATGAGAGGGGCCATGAGAAATAGCAATGGGGGAGCTCATTGACAAAAGGGCTACATAGGCCACTGGGGAGGCAGGACTCCACACAAGACAGGAGTGTGTTTTTCTCAGGTCAGAATGGGGCTGGGGCATGTCTAGAACGGTCACAAGAAGGAAAGGCTACCTAATGGCCACAAGAGGCCCAAGCAAACCCCGGGGGCTTACCCAGTGGCAGCACCAAGGTCTGCAGCCTAATGGTTCTACATGTATCCTGATTAGTGCCCAGTGTGTTGTGTGCTGGAGTCAGATGCAGGGTACTGTTGGCATGTAATCCCAGGTCCTTGCCTTGCTGAGCCTGAGGTCTTCCCTATGCTTGGCTCCTCATGATGGCCACCTGTCATGCCTGCTTGCCCAGGTCCAGGTTTCAGATCTCACTTAACTCCTCAAATGTGACCTGTTGCCTAGGCCTAGTTCACTGTCAGAGCTTCCAGTGAACTGATGGATGCTCTCTCAGTCCAGACAGATTTGGGCCCAAGGCTCAGGCCTCAGGCCCTGACTCGGTTCTAAGAACTGGATTCAGACACCCTGAATTTCATGCAGATAAGGAGAATCCAGAATAAACTCCAAACAGAGTAATGTCCAAGAAGTGACCAAATCTGGGTACGTTCTAGAATGTTTGTCGGGTGGAAGACAGACTCATCACCTCTTGAGACAGTTCTGGCCTAAGAAACAACGAAGTGTGTATCTTACTCCTCTACACTTAGGTACAAATTCCCCAAGACAGTGGTAGAATCCCCTGTTGAAGTGCAAATCCCAGGAAAGGGAGAATCTTCTCAGGCCTCTGAAAGTCATTGGCACAATTATGAGATAACATTTAGGAAGTTTTGAAAAGACAGAGAAACAGACATTCTTTAAGCGAGATCCCAGAACCAGCAGTATCAGCATCACCTAGGAACCTGACCGAAATGCAAATTTTTTTCAGGCCCCAGTTGAGACCTGAGGCACCAGTGGGGGGCGGGCGGCATCTGGTCAAAAGAGACTTCAGGGTCTGAGACACTGTGAGATGGTCACAGAGGTGTCGAGGTGCTGGCATCCTCCATGGTGCTCTCCCTAACATCACTGAGGAGAGAAACCTGGTCTCCATGGCCTGAGGAGAAAGCTATTCCTGGAAGCACCGGATCATCCCCAGCACTCTCTGACTTAGCTTCAGTGTTAGTATTGGGAGAAGAGCCCCAAGCTAAATCAAAGTGACCTGGTGCCATCAGAGATAAAAAATTAAAGTTCCCAAAATATTTTTGTTGGGAGTACTCAGGAAGACTGAGTGTGGTGCCTTTTACACAAATATTGTGAGTCATAATAACTGTGTTTATCTTCTTTTTCCTTTAGCAAATAAGGAAACATCTGTGGAGGTGCTGATATTTATTTATTTTTGGATGAGCATCTTGATAGTGGAAATATTTCTGACATGATTATAGAACCCTAGGGCTAAAGCACTGCCCCTGAGGTGGATCAAGGAGTCAATTGGTAAATAATGCAGACATTCCCTTTGAATTAGAGACCCTTAGGTGTCAATCTTTGTTTTTAAGTGACATCACTCCAGGCATCTTGCTTCTCCATAAAATACAATTCCAGTCAGTGATGATGGAGGAAAGTCAGTGCTGTGCCCAACAATCTGTTATACTACTTTCTGAGCTTCAGTTTCCCCTTGTTCTCAGTCCATGGTGTTACTGACCTACTGGGACCCATCACTGGCCGCTCAGAAAGTCCAACTCTGAACTGTGAGATTGTTCCCACAAAGGAAGCCCTTAGTAAGTGGCACCATCTGGGAGAATAGCAACTAGTGCCCCACAGGTCCCTGTTCTCTCCCAGCGGTGAATGAAAGAAGGTTGAATGGGAAAGGAAGAATGCCAGGACATGCAGGGTGAGGTGGGGCAGGATTTCTTCATTCCCAGGTCCAGAGGCACCAGCAGTCCCACAGCAGTCAGTCACAGGATTGTGAATGATCTTCCTGGAGCAGTTGCTCTGCTCCGTGTTTTCAGTTTAAAATTACCTCTGGCTGTTCATCAGGAATTGATGTTATCAACATCCTCAGAATGAAAATATCTTGTTAGGCATTATGCCACTCATGGCCATATTCTGAGGAATGCTGTACAATGGTTAAGCTAAGCTGCTAGGCTAAAGGTTAAGGCAGGGGTCATGCCAGGTCCTTGGCTCAGACTGGACCACAACTTGGTGTTGATAACGCTAAGTACAAGATGCCAGTCGAGGCCTTTGATTGTGTGTCAGGCCCTTGGGAAGAACCACAGCTGCAGCTCCCTGCTGTGGCCACCATGTCTTTCGACTAGAAACCTGATGGTACTAGGCTTTTGAACTTAATGTAGCAGAGAGAAGGGGCCATTCAGTGTCCTGTGATGACAAGGTGCAGAAAGAAGCCATACTGACAGGGGTCTAGCCCTAGAGCAGAATGCATCCCCTGGCTTTGTGTTCCTGAGGAAAGACCTGGTCACACAGGCATGTGGAGGGAACAGTGATTTTTAAGACTGGTTTGGGAGAAACAAAAACAACCATATAAAACCTTACACGGAAGGTTTGTGGAAGCTTTATTTGTAACAGTCAAAAGAGAGAAACGACTCAAATGTCCATTAACAGGTAGAAGAATAAACAAACTGATCCTATCTAAACAATGGAACCTGACCAGCAATTTAAAGAGATGAATTACTAACACACCAACAATAGGAGTGACCCTTTAAGTCCCTATTTGGACTGAAAGAAGTCAGGAAAAAAAGAATATGTGTTGTGTCACTGGTTTGTATAAAATTCTAGAAAGAGCGAACAGTGACAGGCGGCATTCAAGGGCTAGCTGGGATGAGGGGTAATGAAGGCTGGAGGGTTGGTTACAAAGACAGAGAAATATTGGGAGTGGAGGGAGTTGCTAGGTCTGATCACTACTTACAGTGATGGTTCCATGAACAACATCAAAACTTGTCAAATTATGCACTCAAAGATGTCCAGTTTCAGTATGTCAGTAATACACCAATGAAGTTTGCTAAAATATGGGCTGGCAATTTTGACTACTTCTTGGAGAGACTGGTCGTATTTCTGCTATAGTCCCCCTTCTTCCTGACAGAGCTGGAATCAAACAGATTTTTGTGGCAAGCTATAACACCAAGAGTGAGAAAAAGGATACCCCAGGACCATTAGTGGGTGTATTTGTGAGTCTGAGGAACGTTTTCTGTTTTGTTGATAGTAGCTAAGTTATATGCTATATATTTTTAAATATTGGAAAACATTAAAAGAAAATATTTGATATATGAATATTACAAGACATCTGACTTTCAGTGTCCATAGAGAAAAAATTCTTGGAACACTTCCACATTCATTCATTTACATTAATGGCTGTTGTGGCAAAGTAGTTTCAATGAAAACCATATGACCTCCAAGCCTAAAATACTTGCTGTCTGCCTCTTTATAGAAAAAGTCCGGTATCTCCTGCTGATTCCCCCAAAGTTGACAGTGGATAAACTGTTCTGAAGCTTTGAAAGCCATGTACTAGTACACCAGTGGTCACCCATCTATAAATCTGTGCACTTTATGTGCCTCTCACCTGCCTTGTGGGTCTTTGGTTGCTTACTCACCCTCCTGTCTTATATCTCAGCTTGGTTTCATACATATCCATCATGCCCAAACCCCCCAAAAATCTGTACCTCTACCACATCCTGACTCAGATGGAATATTGGCTTCAGAGCCTGGCATCTGCTTTCCCAGTGGCTACCCTGAGTGCCAAGTAAGCACAGCCTGGAAGTACAGGTGACTTAAAATAGACCTAAGAGAGGAGTCAAGAGAGCACTACCAGGTAAAATCTGGCCTCCTCCCTGACATTTCTTTTAAATTTTTATGCTATTTTCTAACTTTTTAAAAATTACACACACACACACACACACACACACACACGTGTATATATCACATTGTTATATACCCTTAGAGTCTCCCACCACCTTGTCACCCATAAACTGCCATCTCAATCTCCCATGTCCATTCCTCCCCCAACCTCCCCTTCTTTTGCTTTATGCTTAATTCTGCTGTCATTTTTTTTTTAGTTTTAACTTTTTCTTGTCCTTCTGTTTGTTATTCCTATATCCTGCATATAGGTGAGATCATCCAGATTTTCTTTTTCTTTCTGGCTTATTTCTGCTAGCATAATTCCTTCTAGCTCCATCCATCACAAATGCATCAAGTTTGTCTTTTTAAATTGCAGAATAATATTCCACCCTATAATATACCACAGTTGTCTGATCCGTTCGTCTCTTTTGGGGCATTTGGGTTGTTTCCATATTCTGGCTATTGTAAATAGTGCTGCAATAAGCATACAAGTACAGATGTCCTTTTGAACTAGTGTTTTGGTGTCCTTTGGGTACCTGACCTTAACTCAGTATGACCATTGGCTTAGCCATAAACATCTGTCTAACCATGATCAGTCAGCTCAATACACCACTTTGCATTTGTTTTTCATCCTTCTAGCCTTTTCCCCTAGCTGTCCTGAGCTTGTTGGTTTAGGCTTTGTTTGCTTTAAATTTTTTTTTCTTTTTCATGCAACATTGGTCATATTTGCATAGTATTATTGCCCTTAGGTATGCACCCCTATACCACCACCCCACTCACTTCCCCTTTCCTCAAACCCTGCGCCAGTCACTCCAACTCTTCTCTCCCTGCAAATGTTGGTGATGCTTGGCCCTGTGGTCTCGTTTTCTTTTTTAGAGTAATGTCTTTTTTCTGGGTGAGGACATGCATTCCTAGAATGCAGTGGATGAGGCTGCTCACACCCCCAGGAGTAACTGTGAGGCAGGTAGTCAGGCCAGGCACATTAGGAGCCTCTTATAGGGCAGGTGTGTGGTGTGGTTCTCCAGGCTCTTTTGTTATGGCACTTCCTATGGCATTGGAGAGAGTCTCCTTTTCTCCAGACTCGTATGTTCACTGGGTTCTGTGCCACCTCATTCATGCTGGCTGTCTTCTCCATTCTGATGTCTGCCACATGGTGCTGCTTCAGAGCCTTATAATTCTGGCATCTGGCGTTGGGATCTCATTTTCCAGCCACTTGCAGTGGAGAAGTTCCCTGGTAGGGACAGACCTCAGCAGATCAACGGTCCAGCTCATTTCCTCTCTCAAGGTTTCCAGTTCTGCCATTGGGTCGCAGCCATTCCTCTCAGACTTTCCTCCCCCATTGGAAAAGGAGGGAGCCTCACTCATGTTGCACACATCTCTGACCCAGGGGTTTGGTTCCCAGCTCCTGGAGAAATTGTAGGTGGATCTCTGTGGAAGATCACCACAATACTTTACTCTCACAGTCTTGTGTCTTGTGGTTCTGAACAAACTCTGGGTCCTACTCAGGTGATGCATGTATCCAGGGCCTTTATTTATTCCTCTCCTCTCCTGTATTCTGCAGCTGGAATGCCTGGTTTTCTCATTCCTATTGCAGGTCTGATTGGTGTGGGAGTAATCCAGAGGGTGACTCGGGCAGAAGTGCCAAGCCCCCACCCCCACCCCAAGTGGAGGCAGAGAGCTGCTCTTTCAGCCCAAGATCCCTAAACCCTGAGACCCCTAGACCCGGATGATGCAGGTCTCACCCTGCCTCCACTCCCACTTCAGCCTAGGCCACAGCAGGGGTGCCCTGGGGGGCCCTCCCCAGGGCCCAGGCCAACTGAGGTAGGGGATAGGGAGGGGGGGAGGTTTCAGCTTCCACCTCTGACCTGATTAGGACCAGGGTCATGCCTGAAAGGCAAAGCGTATTAACCCCTTTCCCAGCCCAGGACAGAGGTGTCCAGCCCCTACTCCCTAGGCATTGTTTTCTAAGAAATTTAGGTTCTGATGCCAGTAAATTAAATTCCTTGCTTGATATAGTAATTTTCCCAATGAATCACAAAATTTGCTTTTATTCAATGTATTCAAAAGAATAATTATGAAATACCCATGAACAGTACTTTTGTTTCTACGTGTGTACTAGGTTTTCCTAAAAGGTACCATATCATTCACCTCGTGAAAGGATAATTTATGATGCATTTAGTATTTCATCGCAGTAATAGAGTAAATTACTTTTAGAAATCAATTCACAAAAATAAAAAGATAAAGATAAATAATAAATATTAAGAACTACCTCTTACAGGAAGTCTCCCCTGATCATCTCAATTCTGGACCAAATGGTAATAAAAAAGTAACTTAAATTCAGTACACCTCAGGGGAACAGAGGGCATGTACCAAGAATTTTGCTAATTACTCAGGATATGAATATTCTGTCTAATATATAATGAAATTTTAGAAATAAAAAATGAAAACCAAAACAATAAAGCAAAGGAAAAATAAGCAAAATATACATATAATGGCTTACAGAAAGGGAACTATAACTTTTTTACATACAAGAACATACTTAATCTCAAATGTGATAAAAATTCAAATTAAATCCACAAAATACTAGTTTTCACCTCTCAGTTTGACAAAAACTGAAAGTTCTATTCAGTATTAACAGTGTAAAGAAATAGTTACTTTTAGAAATTGCTGTCAGAAATATATGCCTATAGAGGGTAATTTAACAATTTAAATTTAAATTTAACAATTTAACAATCAAATCAAAAAGGTAAACACTTCCACTTTGACTTATTATAAGACAGCTAATAAATATATGCAGAATATTCCATACAAAAGCAGCAGAATACACATTCTTTTCAAGAGCACATGGAACATTCTTCAAGAGAAGGCACATATTAGGCCACATAAAAAGTTTCAATAAATTCAGGAAGACTGAAATCTTTTTCAAACACAAAAATTAGCAATTACAAGGAGAATATTGGAAAAAATACAAATGTTAGCCTTGTGGGTAAAATATGTTGGAATGAATATAACCAAAGTAGTAAAAGATTTGTTTACTAAAATCCATAAGGCATTGATAAAAGAAATTAAAGACAAATAAATGGAAAACTTCCATATATTAGAATAATCAATATTGTTTAAAAGTTCATTTATCCAAAATAGTCTACCAATTTAGCGCAGTCTCTATCAAATTTCTGGTGTCATTGTGTCTGGTGTCATGACAAACAACATACTACTACACTACTATGTCAATGAGAAAGTCAGAGAAGAAATAAAACAAATACTTGAGGTAAATGCAAATGCAAATTCAATGTACAAAAATGTTGGGATACAATAAAAGTAGTTCTTAGAGGGACATTCATAATAATATAACCGTGTCTCAAGAAACAAGGAAATTTTCAAATAAACAATATAGAGAGCCTAAAGAAACTGGAAAAAGAACAAATATGGTCCAAAGTTAGAAATAAGGAAAAAAGATTAAGATTGGAGAAGAAAGTAAAGTAGAAACATGAAAGACAATAGAAAAGATTAGTGATACTAAGAGCTGGTTCTTGTTTCATTTATACATCCTTATGTAGGCCCATTAAGAAAGAGAGGACACAAATCAGAAACTGATACCACATGCACACAAAGGTTCATAGGAAAGACTACTATGAACAATTTTACACCATTGAAGTGGATAACCTAGAAGAAATGAATGTCTAGAAACACAATCTTCCAAGAGTAAATCATAAAGAAATAAAGAACCTGAATTGACCAACTACTAGTAAGAAGACTAGATTGGCTATCCAAAATTTCACCCAAAATTAGATTCAAGACTAGACAGTGTCACTGGTAAACATTCAAAGATTTAGTTCCTATCCTTCTCAAACTTTACCAAAACTGAAAAGGAGATAAATCTTCCAAGCTCATTTTACAAAACCAGCATCACACTGCTACTGAAACAAAAACCCCCAAAGAAAAGAAAATTACAGGTTTGTACCTCACATAAACATAGATGCAAAACTCTTCAACAAAATATTTACAAGCTAAATTCAACAATAAAAAGTATCAGCCCCATGACTAAAAAGATTAATTCCAGGATTCTAACACTAGTTCAACATTCACAAAGTAATCAGTAAGATACAGAACAAAAAGGGAAGGAAAGATAAAAATCATAAGATAATCTCAATGAAGGTAAAAAATATTTTTGACAAAACTGAACAATACTATGTAAAAAAATCTCAATAATCAAGACCATATATGACTGCCAGGTACGGTGGCTTGTGCCTGTAAGCTTCAGCCTATGATGCGGCTAGGGATCGCGATTCGAGTCCCGCCTGGGACCAGTAGCGAGCCCTAGTTCCAAAAAAATAGCTGGGCGTAGTGGTGCACGCCTGTAATCCCAGCTACGTGGAAAGCTGAGGCTGGGGATTGCTTGAGTCTATGGCACCCCGGGCAACGAGAACCTGCGGTTCCACGGGCAAAAAATAGCGATACCTAGTCTCAAAAAAAAAAAAAAAGACTATATATGACAACCCTTGGCTAACAATATACTCAGTGGTAAAAAGCTAAACATCATTGTTCTATAATCAGTAACAAATCAAGGAAGCCCACTTTGACACTTTTATTCAACATATATTGGAAGTCCTAGTTAGAACAATTAGGCAGGAAAAGAGAAATAAAAAACATTGAAGTTAAAGAGAAAGAAGTAAAACCAGCACTATTTTCAGATGACATGATTTTATATATAGAAACCCTAATGACTCTACCTTAAAACTATTAGAACTGATAAGTGACTTCAGAAAGTTGTAGAATACAAAGGCAATATGGAAAAATCGATTGTATTTTTATACACTAATGATGAACTATAAGAAAGAGAAATTAGTAAAACATCACTCTGTGTGCAACTGTACCAAAAAGAATGGAATGCATAATGATAAATTTAACTAAAAACATGAAAGATCTGTATACCTAATACTGTTTTATACTAAATATAACTAAAAACATGAAAGATCTGTATACTTTATACTGTTTACAGATGTTTTATACTGAAAACTATAAAACACCAACACAAAAAAATTAAAGACAATAAATGGAAAGTTATTTCATACTCATGAAATAGAATAACTAATATTGTCAAAATGTGCAAAACTAAATAATGTAGAGACCAGACAGGAATGAAACTGGACCATGATGTTATTCCACACACTAACTTGAAATAGATTAAAAATTGAACATAAAACCTGGAACCATAAAATCCATAGGAACAAAAAAGTGATAAATTCCTTGACATTAATTTTAGCAACTTTTTTTCAGATCTGATTCCAAAGGCAAGGAGATCAAAATTTTTACTTAAAAAAAGAATTTATTGCTTTTATACATTTTTCTTACATAGGTATATACCCCATAGTCCTTCCACCACCATATCACCTGTGAACCATCACCATGATCCCTTGTGCTCATCCCTCCCTCCCCTCATTTTGCTCTCCCTTCCCCTCCCAGGTTGTATGCTTCAGTTCTGGTACCAGCTTGCTAGTTTTAATTTTTTTTCTTGTCCTTTTGTTTGGTTTCTCTATATTCCACATGTAAGTGAAACCATTTGGTTTTTATCTTTTCCTTCTTATTAATTTCAGCTAGCATATGTCCTTCCCGCTCCATCCACTTTGCCACAAATGACATGAGTTTGTTTTTATCACTGAGTAGTATTCCAATGTGTAAATCTACCACAACTTTTTGATTCATTTGCCCAAATTGAGGCATTTGGGTTGCTTCCACGCCTTAGCTGCAATAAACATAGGAGTACAGGTTTCCTTTCCAAATAGTGTTTTTATATCCTTTGGGCAAAGGGAATCAAAAATTTTAATGAATGGGACACATCTAAAAAGCAAATGAAACCATCAATAGAATGAAGTGCAAACTTAGGAATAGGAGAAGACACCTCAAATATTGTATCTGAAAGAGGGTTAAAATCCAAGATATAAAGAGTAATCACACAACTAAACAGCATAAAGAAGCTAACAGCCCAGTTGAAAAGAAGAAATGTTAATGGTCACATGAAAAGGTATTTAACATCACCAATCAGGACGCAAATCAAATTCTCAGTGAAATATCACCTCATACCTATGAGAATGGCTATTATCAAAAAACAAGAAACAAATGTTGATGAGAATGTGAACAAAAGGGAACCCTTGACCACTATTAGTGGAAATGTAAATTGGTATAGCCACCATGAATAACAGTGTGGTGGTTCCTCAAAATGTTAAAAATATAATCCATGCTTTCTATTTCTGGGTGTATTTCCAAAGAAAATGCTAGTTCAAAAATGATATATGCACAACTCCCTGGGCACCCCGTGTTCACTGCATCTTTATAACAGTTAAGTTATGGACATAACCTAATTGTTCACCAATGGGTAAAGAGATAAAGAAGATGTGATACGTACAATCACCTCACTTAATGATGTGGTCTGAAAAGTACATTATTACACAATTTTGTGATTGTACAGATGTCATAGAGTGTATTTACACAAGCATTTTCTATTATACCACTAGGCTATATATTGGGACCACAGTGGTACAGTCAGTCCACTGTTGCACATGACTGTTTATACAATGAAATACACAGAGTTATAAAAAAAAGCATGAAATCTTATCATTTACAACAACATAGACATATTTTGGGAATATTACACTAAGTAAAATAAATCAGAGAAAGATAAATATCATATAATTTCACTCACATGCGCAACTGACAAAGGCAAACAATTTAGCCCAACATAAACAAAACCTTTATCTCAGAGATAAAGAGAACAGATTAGTAGCTATTGGGGGGAGAAGGGCTTGTAGTTCAAAGTAGTTGAAGTGGGTCAAGAGGTACAAATTTCCAGTTATAAAATAAGTCATAGGGATCTAAAAATCTGACTGTTCTTATAATTTGTCATTGTATGAGTGGTCCTAGGCTGGTACATATAAGAATAAGAAATGAAAGATGGAAAAGTTGGGAAAGAAGAAACCAAACTGGCATTAAATTGTTTATAGTCTAACCACTAAGAAATCTACAGTCAAACTACTAAAATTAATTACAAATTTGATCAAGATTGCTTGCTGAGCACAGATGACATAGCACTAATTGTATTTCTATATACCAGAAGTAGTGAGAGGAAATTTTTTACAAAATACAATATAAGACAGCAACAAAACAGATGATGTAACCTAGGAAGAAATGTAACAGGCACACAAGACATTTATGGGGGAAAACTGTGAAATGGAATTGAAAAATTCCTTGGTATAAACAGACTCTGAATGGTGCAGCTCAATAGAAGTTTTCTTGCTCTGCCAACAATGCACTGTGGCTGTTCAGTGGAAATGAAATTAGGTGAGAAAACAGGCAAAACGGGGAGCTTAACCAAACTTACAAAGAGGGATAGCTGGCCTTTTAAAGCCAGCCACACAACAGGTTCTTCCCAGCCCATGTGCAAGTAGTAGCAAGACCACACAAACCTTAAAGGAGGTAAAAACAGATTTACTTATTAAAAGGGCAAAGCAAACAAAAGTCACAGAGAGTACTGTGTCTTCTCCCTCCCTCCTGTGTGTGTGTGTGTGTGTGTGTGTGTGTGTGTGTGTGTTTATTTTTCCTCTTGGATACCAATTGTGGTTGGCTGTTTGAGTCTACTTAGTAGAAATTAAATACACATGTAGACTTGATAACTTAAACGAGATTTGGAAACTTAGTGGGTTCCACATGGTTAAATGACCTGATAGTTTTACTCTTGGTTTTTGGTAAATGGCTTGGTTTTTGTACCCTGAACATTAATGAGATTAATTTCTACCAGTTGTTAGATAACTGACCATTTAAAAAACTGTTGTACTTGTATCAATGTAACACATTTTGCCTTGTAATGTTTGTAATATTTTGAATTTGATTTTAAAAAGGAGGTTTGAGGTGGACCATCACAGATATGATGATTTTTTTAACGAAAAGTGGGGAATGTTAGGTGAAATTGGGGTTCTGTGGCCCTCAGCATCTGTCTTAGAATGGCAGCCATTGTGTGTTCTGGTGGGTTGAGACTTGGAGAAGGGAAGTTAAGCCTTCCTGAAGGAAAAGAGGATTAAGAGATTAGGGAGGGGATGGAGGGAAACACATGGAAAAGCAAGAGAAGACACAGAAAGAAGGAAGGTGCAGAGAGCAAAGAAGCAGGGAGGCTGGAAGGCCTCAAGGCTTCCTCAGCCATGTGCAGTAGCAGGGCCCTCCCCGGGCCCATAAACCCAGGGAAGCATGTTGGAGAAACTTATAACTCGTATAGGCTGACTTGGAAATTTAGTACTTGAAAACTTGGTTTAATTTTGAAACTGCAAAGCTTGAAAGTCTTTGGAGAACAGAAGAGAATTTGTTGTGTTGCTGCTTTCAGCGTGAGATGTCTGAAGTGCTTGCTGTGTTGCTGTATTAAGTGACTTTTGCTGATGCTGGACCACTTTAGAGTTGGAGCTGAAAGAATGTTGAAGCTGTGCCTTTTGGAGAAGAATTGACGATGCCATCCTGGTTTTCCTTGTTGGACTTGAACCTCCTGCTTTGGAAAAAGGAGCGACAGTACCATCTTGGCTTTTTCTGCCTTGGAGTGAGTGGAGTTATGTCTTTGAAGAAGGAATGGCGGTGCCATCTTGGCTCCTTCATCTGGTTTACAGTAGGGAAGCTGCCATTTTGTGGATGCACATGACTGCTACAGCCATGTGCTCTTTGGACTAGGGACTGGACTGGTGGGTAAGATTACCAAAGGGGTTCTTTGTACCCTCAGTGACTTTTGCCCTTTTAATAAGTAAGTCTGTTTTTACCTCCTTTAAGGTTTGTGTGGTCTTGTTACTTCTTGCATGCAGGCTGGGAAGAACCTGTTGTGTGGCTGCCTTTAAAAGGCCAGCTGCCCCTCTTTGTAAGTTTAGTTAAGCACCCCATTTTGCTTGTTTTGCCACCTGATTTCAGAAAGATTTGTATACAAGAACTGGGGCCCCCAGATTCTTCCAGGTGTTGCTTCATTATTTTAGGGGCTCTCAGAATTCTCTTTTGATTCCCTGCACCAACTCAATCTACAGCTGGGGGAAAAGTGGAAGTGAGCAGGGTCAAAAAGGAGGACAAGCCTGGGCTTGCCACATAGTATAGCTCCATTCTGCTGTTCAGAATTCAAGTTCGTCACAGCAGCCTCTAGGGAGGCTGGGAGACAGTCCCACCATAGCTAAAGGAAAGGGAAATGAGGTAGGTGAACCACTAGAGGATTCTTGGCCACAGACATGAGATCTAAACAAATATTTATTGATAGAAGGATTCAATATCACCTAAGCATAAATTATCCCCAAGTTGGCTTGGAGACACATACACACACACACACACACTCACACAATTTCATTCCATGTGCAAATGAGAAGGTGTCCTGGCCTCTGTACCTAAGTGAATGTTGGTTATGCAGATATTTATATTATTAATCTTGAATATTTCATAATTTAAAAAATTAGGCTACAAGTATAATGTAGGCTACAAACATGCAAGAGTTTGAAATCAAGTCATAGGATAAAAAAGATGTGGTATATATATATACAATGGACTATTAGTCATCAATTAAAAATGTCAAATTTGATGACTTTATGATAACATGAATGTACCTAGAAGAAATCATATTAGCAGAAACAAGTCAGAAAAAGACAGAAACCAAATGATCTCACTAATATATGGGATATAGGAAAAACAAGCAAAAAGCCAGGAGGAAAAGTCAAAACAAGCAAACAACCAAGCTAAAGTACACAACTGGGGTGGGGGGTAGGGCTGGGAGGGAAGATGGTGGGTGATCCCCAGGGAAAACCAAAAATGCGAAATATATATATAAGTTAATTAATAATAATAAATAAAAATAATAAATAAATGAAATGAAATGAAATCAAGTCATGAAAACAGAAAACTTTTCTGTTTTAATAAGTGTTAATAAATTAAATTTAATGAATCATTTCATAGTTCTATCTTTTAACATTTTGAGGAACCACCATACCGTTATTCACAGTGGCTATACCAATTGATATTTCCACTAATAGTGGTCAAGGGTTCCCTTTTGTCCACATTTTCATGCCAACATAACGAGGATGCATATAATGTGCCAAAACCAAGGGGAGAGGAGCCCTAGTTCTTCCTGAGCAAGTTTGGGAGGCCCAGTGGAGAAGTGGAAACTCTGAGTTGTGCTTTGAATGAATTTTCCCTATAGACAGGGCATTCCACACCCAAGAGACCACATGTCCAGAGTCAGGGAAGCATCGGCGACCATCTGGAGGAACTTAATGAGAACACTGAGGTCTCCCCAACCTATCATATTTTTGTTTCATTATTCAGCTGCAGGTAAAGTGGTGGTGGTGGTGGTGGCTCTTTGTCACTGTTGTTCAAGCCGCTCCACAGACAGGAGCACAGATGAGGCCAAACTGACCCCACAGCACTGAGGTTGTGGCACAGACCTGCCAAGGCCAGGTGCCAGGACTGCAGGTTCATTCATCCTCAAGGTGGTGCCTCCCTGCCAGTCCGGGCAGAGGGGTGCTCTGCGCGCCTTCTGACAAAGCAAATTGAGTGTTCTTGTGAAGGTGTTTGCAAAGCCCAAGAAAAATGTTGTGGTTATTTTGAGTAAACATAAGCATGGCTCAGGGACAAAAATAAATTTAAAATTTTGAACCCTGTCTAAATTTTAGATATTTTACACCTAACCCGGACAGTTCCAGAGAAAGGTGACCTTTTCTCTTTTGCACAAAACCTTTAGCCAGACCCACCAATTAACAAAATGACTAATTTGGAATCCAGCCCCACATTCCTCTCCTGTTCCCTGATAGAAAAAACTGAGAGTGGGGGGAAGGGCATACCTTTGTGGAAGCCAAGAGTCCTGAGAAAAATAACAGGCCAGTTTAGTTGGCAACCTGCATGGGCCCATTTGCTCACACAGAATGGACTTGGCAGGTGCACCAGCGTGGAGTACCTGAGCCAATGACCTGCAACATGCTTCCCTTTAATTTCCAAAATTATGTTCTACTGTTGTTAGAAAATCCTATCACTGTTAGCCAAATTATCCAATAATTGCTTTCTTCTCTCAGTCATTTTCATATACTCGGGGTTTGTTTAAAAAGGTTAGGTATTTTAATGACATTTGACTGACCCAATAAAGTAGGCAGAATCCATGGAAACAAAGTGATGTTGTTTTAACTTTTAGCTGTTTTGGTGCCTCAGCAGGAATCAGGCAAAGAATTTCAGAAGAGTCTACTAATCTCTCAAAAGTGACAGCTTAGAGAAAGCTGTCAAGAATCTCTTCTACTAAACTAACCCTAGTCCTTGGAGAATGTGGATATTCTAATACAAAGACTGCTTTTTTTATTAAGTAATGTAAGTTTTGAAGGGTTTTCTATTGGTTTTGCTTTTGTTATTTTTGCTAAAGTCTTTTAACTTTTGTTAAAAGTTAAAAGTTTTTGTTAAAGTCAAGGAAGAAACATAACTGACAAAGTGGGTTTGGAATCTGACCAACCTAATGGGAAGGCAGCTTGTACATCTTATTAGCTTCAGCAGTTCCCTCATCAGAAAAATGTACTGTAATTTCTTAACCACATAGTTTCCATTTGTATTTATGAGTAATGCTACATCAAACACCTCTGGCAAAAAATCTTGGTTCCCTGATATTGTTGGTCATTTACTCAAAAGATATCTACTCTCCTTCCTCAAGAAGATAGCCCATATTACTACAGGCACCTACCTGACAGCTAGGGATGAGCGAGCCCATCCACCATCTTGCTCCCCTCTGCTGATGTCATGCCCACAGGTGTGCTTGTGGCCCCATTCTGGACCATGAAGTGAGAAGGGGGACTTTCCAGGGTTTCTGTAAAAGTATTTGTTGGAGGAGGTTTGTTTTGTCCCCACTCCCTTCTTTTCTGCTTGCATAATGTCATATGAGTACAGGACACTTTGAACTGCAACAGCTGATAGTGTTACAGAATAGGGTGGGGGGGCACCCCAAGGACCCAAAACCTGCCTGCTCTAACTAGGCTCTGCCATCTGCTGCATAAAGTCAAAGCATACTCTAGTGCATAAAGCCTTTAATGGAAGGGAACTTAAAGACAATTAGTGTGTATTAAAGAGAGAAGGGAAAGACAAAGAATACAGACCCAAATTAAACACCCAAAATTATCCATCCCTTTGTGGGTAAATGCCCAGCCAAACAGGGTTGGTGCAAAGCAGGGCCACTGAAGTCCAAAAACCTGCCACTACTCTAAGGCATCTCCTAGTGGGGACCCAGAGGAAAGGGGTAGAAAAGGCCTGCCATATCTAGGATGAAAAAACAAAATCAAAATCAAGATAAAGGTTGCCATTGCTAACTTTCCCATGGGTCTCTCACCCACAGCTGTTTGTAGTGTCTCCTTCCATGTCCCCCAAGTCCCTGGTGCCAGGTCAAGGCCAAGAAATGAGTATAGCTTCTTCACAAGTCTTTCTGTTCTGTGTGCCTCCTGCAGGTCCGGTTCTTACGCTACTTCCTTCTTCCAGTCTCCTCTCCACCTTCTCCTCTCTCCTCCACCCTTTCTTGGGTGGGGCAGGGAACCTCGAAACCTACCCTTTCCCTGGGGACCACCCTGTTACAATAGCGCCACCACCAGGGAAGAAAACATCCTCCTCAAACCCCTCCACCTCCCTTCCTCATGCACACACTAATTATGTGGGTGGCAGACTGGGAAAATAAAGATACTGGGTCCTTTATTACAACGTGGAAATGTTAGACCAGCTCTGGGACTTCTCACAACCAGACCTCTTACTGTACCCACACTGGGATCCCTGGTGTGGAGCGTCTACATCTACACTGATAAATACGCACAAATCTTGCTACAGACAAGTTTCAGCTGACACACTTACACTTCCTGGTGCTTTATCATCTCCTTGGTTGAGAGGCTAAACTCACAGATGTGTAAGGTTCTGCAGTGGGCTCACATGGGAGAGACCAATAGCTCCTCCAGGCAAGGCTGTGTCTGAAACGCAAAGGTCTCATGTACAGCTGAACCGTGCCTGGAGGAAGTGGCCAAGGCCCAGGCAGGGCAGAGTGGCCCTCACGAAGTGTAGCAAAGACACGTGCTTTCTCAGCAAGAGTCACATCTCCTCTGCTCTGTGTGCTTCTCACCAGAAATCCTCCTAAACACACTATTTAGCCTGAGCTTTTCTTGAACAAAATTCAAAACCAAAAATGTGTGAGATGAAAATGTTCAAACAACCACTATGCAAACTGTCTGCTCAAAATTTAATCATGGGAATTATACTTCCTTACATTAAAACTCATAACCAACACAATCCACTTGTATAGGATCCAGAAAAGACAGAAAATACTCCAGGTGTTTCAATCAGAGGGAATTTAATCCAGGGGAATTTTTCATAAAGGAGTTAGAAGGACTGGAAGAACAAAAGAGAAGAGGGGTGCTGGGGAAACCAAGAAGAGAGTTTTACCACTTCTGTGGTGAGAATCAGACCACTCTCAGCAATCAAAACAACATTCCAGAAAATGTCAGTTTCTCTCTGAAAGGATGCACTTGGACGGAAGGGCTCCAGAGGAAACTGGCAGAGTGACCTAACCACATCAATACAGAACTCAGTCTCTTGGAAGGAGGACAAGGCTTTTGTTTGACCTCTGGTGGGGAAATAGAAGGCATCCTTTGGCACTATCTGTGTGGTGTACATAGTGTGCTCAAGATGCTCAGCTTACAGGATGAGTTCTGTGTGTGCCCACCACCCTAGGCATTGCTTGCCAGGCATCTCAAGCCCAGACAGAAGTTAATTTTCTACAGAAATGACAATGAACTTGCATCAAATTCAGTTGTACTGATTCAGTAAACCACAACAGTTAAAAACACGGATATTGGGAAAATGGGGGACTGTTATCTATGTCTCTGAAAAAGGAAAAGCTTAGCTGGGTAAATAAAATCTAAG
Source organism: Uropsilus gracilis (assembly GCA_004024945.1). Classification (NCBI taxonomy): domain Eukaryota; kingdom Metazoa; phylum Chordata; class Mammalia; order Eulipotyphla; family Talpidae; genus Uropsilus; species Uropsilus gracilis. The sequence goes on from PVHY01007063.1 coordinate 66,302, forward strand.
CATTGTACAGCTACAGCAAAAAGATGTCGATGATCCACAGACCTCTTTGTGTTTCTTCTGGTGATCTTTAAGGTGGCAGATGCATCAGGTTCCTAGATCTTTTCAAACACAGAGCTTGACCTTGAAGACAGAAAATATATGGAGATAATTTTTATTTTAAGCAGAGGCACTGGGGAGGCACCATAGAAGCTGGTCTCGCCCAGAGGAGATGATCACAGAGGGAGAGCAGGAGTCACTGACTATCTCTTGAGACCTCATCACACACCATCACCTCTGCCACATTTTACTTGGTAGAGTGAGTCACTCACTCCACTCAAGGAAAGCTGCTCTCAAAAATATATATAAATAAATAAAATTTTTAAAAAAAGAAAGAAAGCTGCTTTCAAGTAAGGGGGCTTAGGCTGTTGCTGTACACTCTTTCAAAGGAAGAAGCAGATCTATTTGTAGAGATATCTGAAGATCACTACAGCTACCCTCACTTGCTAGCTTTTGTCCTCACTTGCTAGCTTTTGCCCCAATCCTACTTTCCTTATTTCTTTCTCCTCTCCCTCCCTTTCTTTTTTTTTCTTCTCCCTTGGGACTTCTCCTGGATGTCCTCTCCTCTGGTGAATGATTTCCTGTATCTCTTGTAGCAGAACTGCACTCTCCCCCAAACCACTTTCACTCCCAAGTCTTTTAAGAGCTCCATGGTGAGAGCCTTCAGGAGCACTGGCCCTCTCCTGGGGAGTGCTGATACTGCTGGGAGGGCCTGACCACAGTGGTGACAGCCCAGCCACCGCCCTTCTAGATCTAAAACAGAGCCACAGACACCACACTGCAGAATACTGGTAATATAACAAAGTTCTGATTTTTCCCAAATTACTTTGCTAGGCTTTAAAAAATATGTATGAAATACTAATTCTTTCCATACATTTCTTGTTTGTTGTTCTTGGTTTGGTTCCCAGCTTTGCACAAAGCACATGGTTAGTCCCTCTAATAACTCAGCTTGGTGAGTCATACCTAAAATGTAAAATGAGGTCCAGGCTGCCCCTGCTTTACAAATTTCAATGTAGAAGGCACTCAAATTGCCTTTACAAACAGCAGCCACTCATTGGTTGTGGGAGTCCATCTCAGAGATGAGAAACTTGTAATTTAAATTTTTGCAAGTTAAGCTCTTTGCCCCCCGCAGGAGGAACAAACTGGGAGCTGACCAGAATCTGGGGACCCCTAGGGGCGTAGCTCCCCGAACCCCAGGTATAAGAGTGCTGAAGTCATGAACTGCATCATTATTAAGAAAATATAGGATCCCTGCATTAGATTTTTTACCTTAATTAATTTTTTTGTGAAAAGTCATTAAAATACTGGAAGGAGCCTGAGGTAAGAAAAACTAAATAAAGCTTTACAGTCAAGAAATAACCTTGGGTAACTTGTAACCAACTTTTATTATCCTGATTTACTAAAATGATTGCTTAGGAATGTTTAGTAATATATAATGATAATTTATTTTTTGTTAAGATATTGATTTTTGTCTTTTGCGTTATAGTCTTCACGCGCTCAATGATAATTACACTCACGTGGTCATTCCTGCCTCTCACTAAGATAATGCACCCACTACTCACAAAATGCCTCTCCTGATAAAATGTCAAAATAGCTCGTTTAAACAATATAAAAAGTGGCTTGCAAACCTAAAATAAAGCAGCAGATTCCTCGCTCACTAAATTCGTATCTGTGATCATCATTCGCCTGCCTAAAGTTTCTCCTGTCTACCTGAAGCCCGCACTCAGTGGCCTTTCTTGCACGGCCAGTCCATAGCACTTGGTCCTGGCAGCTAGGAGCTGATGTGGTTGCTAGTTATCTCCCAGTATTTTTCTTCCCTTTCTTCTATAAGTTAGAGAAACTCCCATTTTTATCTGGGAGTTAAATGCCTACCTAGAATAAAGACTATTTCCTAGTCTCCTTGCGACTAGATGTCATCATGTTTATAGGTCTGGTCAGTGCAACCTAAGTTAAATTGTCAGATGTGGTTTCTGGGACAGTTCCTTAAAGGGAGAGAATATATACTTCTTTCTCCAGTTCTCCTTCCTTCTTTCTGAAATGGGAACAAAAATGACTTGAGTTAAGTAGCCATCCTGGGCCAAGAGGTAGAATTATACACTAAAGATGACAGATTCTAAAGCAGAAGGAAGTAGGCCTCCTGGTGATCTTGAAACTTGTGGACTGCTTATCCATGAACTTAATTTACATGAATGGGAAATAAACTTCCATACTGCTTCAACTGGTGTTCATTCATTCCTGCCTCCTTCAACTGAGCCTAATCCAAGTGCTATAATTCTTTTATGAACCTATGCACCAGGCACAAAAAGGACTTCTTGTCTTTTCTCTAGCAGTCCATCTAGTTTCTCACCCTCTCTCTCTGATCCTCTTGGGTGCTAGTCTTCCTGATCTTTCTCTGTTCCCTAATCATCTGAGCCCCTAATCATCTGAGTCAGTAACCTGTTAAGTGCATTCTCTCAGCCCACTCTAGACTATTCCCCCGTTGCTGTCCTGTTCTAGCTATGTCTAAAGAAAGCCACATTAAGAGGGCCCAGGAGGGAAAGAAAAGACTGCATAAAGCACAATAACTAAGGAGCTGTGACTCATAGGGCACGCTCTCTGGAGAGTCGTGTCTGTCCAAACACAGGGTCCCTGCCCTCCCCACCTCATCCTTTCTCTTCTCTTGGCTTCTGGGGCCACTTGAACTTAAAGACACCCTGAGAAAAAGACAGTCAACCTTGAAGGAATTAAGGGGCCATCTTTGTGCGGTTTACTGTGACTTATTTTAGCCAATTTCTTTTTTTACTCATTGTTTCATTAAGAGTCTCTACCCTATTACCTAAGATACATAGATCATTTACTATCTGACAGTTCTGGACATTCCATTTGGTCTCACTGGACTGAAATCAAGGTGTCAGCAAGTCCCAGTCAAAAGGACTGGTTTCTTTTATGGAGGTTTTGGAAAGAATCCATCTCCACAGCTGTCCCAGCTCCCACAGGCTGACCACATTCCATCATTCATGTCCACCTTCCTCCAAATTTAAAGGCATGGTCAGGGAGCAGAGTCCTTCTCTGGGTATCTTTCTGGCCCTTCTTCTCCTCTCTGACTTTCATTCTCCTTCCTTTCTCCCTGCCTCCGTGTTCTCAGACTCTAGCAACCAGATGGCCCCACACAGGTCAAGGATAAGCACCCCAGCTCAAGGTCTGCAACATAATCACAGCTGTAAACACTTTTGCCACATAAGATAACATTATTCACAGGTTCCCAGGACTGGGGCAAGGTATATGGCTGCCGGTCTTAATTCACTCTCCCGCCCCCCTGTCTTTAAAAACACCTTAGTCTGGTGCCCTTGTTCTCTTGGGATTGGAGAGAGAACACAGGAGCATGTGCATAGGAAGTGCCTGTGGTGGGCAGAAGAGCCCTTCACATTGGTTTCTGTCTGTTGGTGTGGGTGCAGCTATCCTTTGGAGGCCTCTGTGCCCCTGAGCCCCACTGAAGACTAGGGTCCTTCTTCCCCAACTCCCGTGCCCACCTAGACCCCCAGCAGTGCCCACGGCTGCCAGAGCTTGGTCCTCTGTGAGGACACCAGAACTCCTTAAAGTCCAGCCCAAACTACCTCCAATGGACCCCAGATTTATGCAGTTTCCTGTCTCACCTT
>PVHY01007064.1:0-70043 GCA_004024945.1 Uropsilus gracilis
AGAGGGTGGGGGAGGTGAAGAGCACAAAAGATCAGGATAGTTAACAAATGTTAGTGAAGTGGGAAAGCCCCGGGGTAAAACACACACACACACACACACACACACACACCACACACACACACATTTACCAGATATCGGAAGAGAACAATGGGCCAAACAACTGAACATCAACTTAACCAACAAATTGCAGAAAAATGGGAGATGGGGTGACTGGAGGGGGGATACAGAGGGGGGATATAGAGGGAGGAGGAGGGATCAATTAATGCACAATTGTGGCAAATCAATAAAATGAATTTAAAAAAATAAAAATAAAAAAAATTAGGAGCATATTTCAGAGGAGTGATTTAAATTGGATTAGATTTGAGGTTGATTTCTGTATAAACTTGATTTTAAATGCATCTGAAGGAATAAGGCAAAGACTTGGACATTTTGAAATGATTGTGTGGAATTGGAGAACAGGCAAGATTTCCAGACAGTGAACAATTTCAAAAGCTGGGAATATATGGTACACATATAGGGAGCAAAGAATAGTGTAATTTAAGCAAGCTAACAACCAAACTAAAGTACACAGCTTGGGGTGGGAGATTGGGTGGGAGTGGTCAGGTAGGGGAGGTGTTAGGAGAACCCTGGGGAATACAAAGATGTGAAATATATATATGTAAATAAAATAATTTTATAAAAAATAAACAACCCATTGTGCAATCACCAAAATAAAACAAATAATAATAATAATAATAAAATAAAAATCAGATTATTAAATAACTTCTAATTAGATTGCCAAACTAAGAATCTTGCATTTTATCTATACTCAGCGAAAAATTGTGAGATTTTCTTTTGACTTGTGGAATGACATAGTCAAAAAATACAGTAAAAATATAATAAAAATACACAGTAAATTTGACACCAAAAATAGAGGAGATAAATATAAAACTTGGATAATTGATTTGAAGGCCATTGTTGTCTATCCAAGAAGTTTATCAAGTGACTGTTGCAAAGCAAATTGTTTGATAAAGTTTTCTCACTTAAAACATAAGTTAGATGTTAATCCACATCTCTAGAGTCATGGGAGATATGAAGGTAGAAATTCAATTATACACACACATATAAACATACACACCACATATTTGGTTCACACACATAATGTGTATTTTTAAAGGAATGCACGTTATACAGTAAAAACTTTAATGAGATATATTTACATTCATATAGTGTGGCATTGCTTTATCTTCCTACTGTAAAGAAGTTTGATAATGCTATCTAGAGAAGTTATTATAAACAGGATTACAGGATTATAATTAGCAAGCTTCTCTAGGAATGTGATAATAAATATTTTAAATATTATTAAAAGGTGTAATGGACAAGATGAATGAGAAAAGAATTATTAAGCTAAGCTCTGCAGGTTTGTTTGTGAATTTTTTTTAAATAACCAGTTTTTAGTTTTAAATATTGACAAAAAATAAAATGTAACAAAAGGATCATGCCATTTACATAAATCACTGAAAATAAATATCTATGACCATATTTTACAATTGTTCATTAAAAGGACACTAAAATTGACTTGTACAGAGAACCCATTTTAATATTTACATTATGAATCTAATGCATGATGCTTACTCTATATTACTCACTTCCATTTTAGTATGTATTTAGATTTACTGTTTTACTGCAATGTTAATTATACCTCTGATTTAAATTGGCTTTCCTATTTGTTTGCCGTAGTCTATAATTATATTGTAAGGTAACTCATTTAGAAATTATACTTTTAATTTTTGCAGTTCCTAGAAGAGTTACTTAACTATGATAGATATGTCAGTTTGTGCTTATTTTTTTAATCAACAGAATAAACAAGAGAGTTGGTCAGTAGGGAAGACTGAATAACTTTCAGAGAAGTAGGTATACCAGCATGATTATACAGAATAGTTTCATTTGAAATTGTATAAGCTTTATGTTGATCATTGCAAAATTACAGTTTATTCCAAAAGAAATCTTTGTTCTCTTTTTTGAAAGAGAATTATAAAAATGTGAAGTATTATGTTATGTTTTTGTGTCTAGTTAGATGAATCAGGAGAGATAACTCATGATATTGAAAGGGATATACAAGGTTAACATTTTAAAACTCTTTACAATAGTAGTTATTTTTTAAAGATTACTGTAGGAGGAATGTTAGATATCATAAGGAAACTCCTTAACACTACAAAGGCAAAGCATTGTCACACTTAAGAATATAAATGTACCCCTATTAAATTTTTTACTGTATAACCTGTGTTCCTTTAAAAATATACATTATGTGTGTGATTGTATGTGTTGTGTATGTGTAAATAGTTAAATTTCTATCTTTGTATCTCCTATGACTCTGGAGATGTGAAATAACATCTAACATGTTTTAGGTGAGAAAACTTTATTAAATCACTTACCTTGAAACAACCACTTGATAAACTTCCTTGGGTAGACAGGAGTGGCCTCCAAATCATTTATCCAGTTTATGTGTGTGTGTGTGTGAGAGAGAGAGAGAGAGAGAGAGAGAGAGAGAGAGAGAAAGAGAGAGAGTGTGAGAGTGAGTATCCCTTCTTTAGTAGAAAAAAGGCAATTTGTTGTCCCTGTTCCCTCCTCAACATAAGTGGCATTCATTGAGTAGCTCCAGGAGAAGCATCTGTCACCCAAGTAATTATTTTGCAATTAGCCATCATCATTCTGACCTCCAAAGCATGTTAGGAAATGGTTTTGGCTTCTTGTTTACATATTAAACAAACTGAGTAAGTTGTTAAAAGACAAAATAAGTAATTCACAAACTTAAAACAAGAGAAGGCTAAATTTCAATTTACCATATACAAAAACTGTAGGAGGTGCTGTTGGATTTATAGAAACAAGTCTTTGTTGTTTTTAAAGAACTACCAAAGTAGCAGAGATATATGCATACAATTAAATTACTGTGAGGTAAAGCAGAATATACTAATAGAGTGATTACAAATGGTATAACATTTCACAGAAGGAAAGTATCATCTCCAGTTGGATTTAGGGAGTAAGGATCCTAAGAAAAGTAGAAATGGAGCTGGGTCACAAAACCTGGTAAGATTTAGAATGTCAAATATTAGGAGACTGAGAAGTACTAAGTCAAAAATATAGGAGGGAAAATTGTTGTCTTGAAATTGCTGCAACCATTTGTGCTATATTCCATGCATTTGCAGATTTAGAAGCTCAATAGTTACTGGGTCCTCAGCTATACCTGGTGACATACTCCACAATTTTATCAACCTTCTTTTCCAGTTCTTCTGTACTTCATTGGTTTGCCTAACCAACTTGCTGGTCTATTTAGTCCTCTGTGTCTTTGACCATGACTGCCTGTGTCTTATACTTTCCCACCTTATAGCTCCTGTCTTTATCTGTGTCCATTGTTGTTCACTGTTCCACTGTCCTGTTGCAACTTCATATGCATGATGGAGTACAGGTTATTTTCAAGGGATGCTACATGGATTCACTTGTTGGGAAGAGTTAATTTCTAAGTCTGATGGGGGGGGAAGGTTAAAAATTAAAAGAAACAGCAGCAGAGACTAAGTCATATAGATTTTATTTAACAGGTTGGTATGCCTCAGTTTTTTATCATGTTTTCCTAAAACCTATACTTTACTCATTTTTCCCTTTGAATTAATTCATTGTTAAAGTTATGTTTTGTTCTAAGAAATGCTATCCACATAATTATTTTTGAAGTGATAATTTTTTCATATTCTTCATTATAGATATATAACTATTGAAATTACTTTCTTGATTTTTAAAAAAATTTAGTTAATTTATTGAGTTAATACTGACTTACATCATAGTATATGTTCTTAGAGGTATAGAATTACACTGCTATAACTGTGTGATACTTTATCACACCCACCACCAAAGCCCCAGTAACCCTTCATCACATTTTCCCAACTTTTTATCAATGTTATACATTCTATTTTTTTTTTTGCAAATATTATTATAGCTATTAGAGAATTTTAGCAAGATGGACCTTATGGCAATATACTGTATGAGTATAGGTGGGAAAATAAAATATTAATTTAAATATTTGAGTTAATAAAGAGTTGTATTATAGTTTTCTGTAAATAAGTAAGATCACAAGAGAGAGGATGAGGAATCAATAGATCCTAATAAAAATATGAAGTAGTTGACAAGTTTAAAGGATTAAAATGTAGTCAAACTTTTAGTCTTGGTGACTTGAAAAATGATAATACAATCAGTAAAAAGATAATTGTCTGGATGATGCCCTGTCTTTTAAGAAAAGATGATTAGTTTGGAAGTTACTAAAGTGTGGGTCTGGTAACATGTTGAAAATCAGAAACTCAGGCTCCTGGCTGATGTTGATTCTGGTGTCATTGCCTTGTGATGATGGCTGTAATCATTATTGTAGCTGAGATCTCTGAGAAAGAGTATGCAGAAAGAAAACAACAGATGATTGGAGAGGGCATGTTGAGGAAAGGTCTACAATTATTGTGTGAGTTAGTGGAAGAGTAAGAAAACAAGAAGCAGTGAGGGTGAGAGAGAAGCAACAATAAGTCATGTAAAGAAGAATCAAAATAGTGTGTTTTTATGCACATGAAGAAGAGTATAATCTAAAAAATAGGGCAGTAGCCAAAAATAAATGGCTTCATGTTTTGTTGAATATTTGATTTGTTCAGAAGCCTTTTAAGAAACTGGGCACCAGAATGTAAAGGGAAGGATTCTGGTCAGAACATAAAGATTCCATCAAACACAGAATCTAGAAAAATTGAATCAGTTGGTGCTAAAGATATCTGGGAACAAATGATATGAAAAAGAGGCTATGTTTCAGATATAAAAAGAATGGGTGCAAAGAACAGGCAACAGGAAAGAGTGTGACTTGCAAGGATGGCACAGGGTAAGGAGGAAGGAAGGAGGTAGGATACTACTATGGTTGAAGTTAGGGGTTCAGTCACCAGTGATAATTCACAAGATTGAAACTGGTAAAAGAAATGACTGCATTCCAGTTCTTAAAATTTAGAGAAAGTTCAACTCCTGATAAATTTGACTTAATATTGAGTTTTTCCTTCTGTGAAAGGGATTTCCTTAGGACCTGGAGGGTTTTATTTATTTTTTATTTTTTTAATTTTATATATATATAAAATTATTACACTTCCCTCCCTGACCTTCCCTCCCTGACGGCTCCCACCTATTCCCTACCTGCCCCTCAGCTGTGTACTTTAGTTTGGTTCTTAGCTTGCTTTGATTTTTCCTCCTGATCTTTTTTTTTTTTGTCTTTCCTATATCCCGTATATTAATGAAACCATTTTGGTTTTGTATTTTTCGTTCTGACTTGTATCTGCTAATATTTCTTCTAGGTATGCCCATATTATCTCAAATTCATCAAATTTGTCATTTTTTTCATTGATGAGTAATATTCTGTTGTGTATATATAGCACATCTTTTTCATCCATTCATCTTTTTGGGACATTTGGGTTGTTTCCATGTCCTTGCGATTATATATAGTGCAGCAATAAACATCCGAGCACAGGTGTTCCTTCATTTAAGTGTTGAGTTCTCCTTTGGGTAAATTCCCAGAAGAGTGATTGCTGGGTCAAACGGTAGATCCATTTTCATTAGTTTGAGGGTCCTCCACACTGCTTTCCCTAGTAGCTGGATCACTTTACATTCCCACCAGCAGTGTCAGAGTGTTCCTTTTTCCCCAATTCTACACCAGCACCTGTTGCCTGTTTTTTATGATGTCTCCCATTCTTACTGGTGTTAACGTGGTATCTCTCATTGTGGTTTTGATTTGCATTTCCCTGATTGCTAGTAATGTTGAGCACTTTTTCATGTGCCTGCTGGCCATTTGTATTTCCTCTTTGGAGAAGTGTCCTTTTAGTTCGTCTCTCCATTTTTTGACTGGGCTTCTTATTTTGTTTTTGATAAATTGTGTGAGTTCCCCGTGGATCTTTGTTATCACACCCTTCTCACTTTTGTGGAGGGCAAAATTTTCTCCAAAATTTTCTCGGTTGGGTTTCTTTTTGTTTTGTCTGTTGTCTCTTTGCTGTACAGAAGCTTTCTAGTCTGATGTAGTCACAGATGTTTATGTTTTCCTTCATTTTTTACCAGTTATAGATGTGTTGAGAAATGGATTTCTAAAGTGTAATTCATGGAGGATTTCGGCCAGTTTTCCTCTCTTTATTTTATGGTTTCAGGTCTTAGAGACAATGGAGTGGGTTTTAGAAGAGAGTAAAAAAATCACATACATTTCCATGGGTCAGAAGTTTTTACAGGAATTGGGAACCAACCTGGGAATTCATTGTTTTGTTTTATCTTAGCAACAGCTTGAAACTCTATGTTGGAGAGAGAATCTGCATTTTGAAATTTTTTTCAGCGCTCACCTAAGGGTTATGAAGTCAAGGGAAATGAAGGAGACCATTCATATATTAATGGCACAATCCTTGTTGGTAACTCAAAAATAGTAGATTCATGGAACTCAAACCCAGAAACTTGCCAGTTCAGAGAAGTGAGGGTGTGAAGGTCCTCAAGGAATCTGGAGTCCGTTTGGAGGGCACAGGACAGATCCCTGCACCTACAGAACAAGTGTCCCTCCACTAACCCCTTGACAAATTGTGGGATTTCAAATTACTTGTGCTAACCTGGTTATGATTCTCTCATATCTTAAGGCACTTGTGTCAGGCAACTGCAAAAAAACCTGTCAATACCAAGAGGAACCGCTTTAAAAGTTACAATTCCCCAGCACCCAGAAGTCTTGCTTCTCTAATTATCCACCAACTGAGCTACTTATAAATCATGTAAAGGGAGTTTGGACCAACTTTATGCAGAGCAGGGCATAGGAGGATGAACTCATGTAGGTTTTATAATATGACTGGGACCAAAGAATGATAAAAGTCTATAAAATGCTTATCTTGTCGATTTGGCCTTTAGAGTTGAATGGAAATCAGACTATTAGCATGACTTAAAATGTAATGAATTTTGACCAGGGAAATAAACAGCTTTTGAATTCTCCTATTACTGGGATATTAGTTATGCCTGGGTGTAAGGATTTGCTTAAAGACATACAGCAATGGAATATTTTATAGAGTACCAAAGTCTTGCTGACTTTATTCCTTTTGTCTTTCATATTCCCTTCTTATGTGTATACTCATATAAAATGGTACATAATATTTAATTAATACAGGGCTATAAGATCTTATGAATTTAAATTCTAAGTATGCACATGAACGGAGTTCAATAAAATTCTTTTATTGGTGCAAAGGAATGAATCCACAGATGCTTTCCTACCTCTTTGCAGTTAAAAAAAAAATTTTAACACACAATGTGATATGGGAACAAAGTAATTAATGTTGTCTGTCTCACAAGTAAAATCCACTCACCAAATTTACAGTTAAAAATGCAGCGCAATCAATTCTTACTGTGTCTTAACATCATGTTTTTCATCCCTATCTCATTCTTTTGCTAATTAAATAAGATTTGTTATTTTCTGACTCACAATTCAAAGAGCACACAGAACATCACTAGTTCAAAATTCAAAGGCTTTGTACTATTTTTATATTGAAAAAGATTCAATTTAGTTCAGTAAGAGATTATGTGCAGAGAGTAATAGTCTAATCAGAGACCTGAAGGCTTTGAAATATTAAGTTAAATTTCTGTTTCAAATTTTTCTCTTATTATACCCCTCCATTAAATGGAGATAGGAGTAGAGAATGGTTTTTATAAATGGTTTAAATGCCAGAATGCGGGCACTAAAAAATATAAAGATTAATAAATAGCATTTCCACAGTTGGGTTAGCTATAAAGTTAATGTTCATTCATAAAATTTAGTGGTGTTCATATCCAACATATTTATGTTATACATAACATGAAAGTAATATGTTGTAAAATATGAATGTATATACCATGTTATATATAACATCAATATGATATAGGTATATATTCAGCCATGACCCACCTGAGCCCCACTACTAGTCATTAAATACAACTGCAATTTGTGTACTGTCCCTTTGTCAGCATAACGCCCTCTTCAACTCCTATTCAGACATTACAATGTGATATTATGTCAAAGCTTGCTTTAGTAGATTCTTACTTCATTCATTTAGGGGTTCAGGCTTTTACAATCTCATCTGGACATCAAGTTTCTTTCTAAGAGCTCATATTTGAACTTGGAATTTTTAATATTTAAGTTAACTTGTTTCATACACTTGGAGTCCATATTCAGTGCTATAAATCAAGACTCATATTTAAAATGGAATATCTACAGAAGATATAAAAGTAAGATAGAAGTAAATGCTCCTTGAATCCAGAAGATACAGTTCTTTGAATACTGGGACATGGAGGTGGGGACATTTTCTATATCATATGCATTTACTAAAAGCATTTTGCTTAAATGACTGTAAGTATCTTGAGTGAAATAGGTATGAAAGTGTTCTCAGAAACACTAGCAAATATAAAACTAGCTATTCTTATCTTTCTGGTTGAAACTAGAGTTTTCCTCTAGCTGGTTGGTCCATTTAAATACATTCCTCTGTATAGTACAGATACATAGAGGTATAGCCACCTTGCTTTAACAGAGGTGTATTCAACAAAGAGAAACAAGTACAGGAACTTAGAAGTGGAATGAGCCTCACATAGACCAGAAACCTGGATCAAACTTTCATCATAAGTGTTATATGATGATGTTTTATGTCACAGACTTGTCTAAATTGGGTTAATGTAGAAGTTCACAGTTGGTGAATTCCTTTGACCATTTCTTTGAATCTCTGAAATTTTCCTACTTGATCTAACTTCCTTCCTTTGTTCTGTTTGTGCTGGTGGAAGATGAAAAGCACTCCTTTCTAAATATGATAATAGCAGGGAAATGGAGACATAGTACTTCTTTCTGCCATGGACTTTAAAAAGGAGAGTAGGTATCTCATCCTTGTTACTACTCAAAATGAGTCTTTTTGACTCATTCATTCCTTTATTCTCTGTTAGTTACTTCCTTTTGAATGTGTACAGTGCCTGATATTTTTGCTGTTTCCTGCACAATGTGGCTACTTCTTGAGCTGGAGATATGTTTGAATTCAGAACTCAATGTTTGTACTTAAGCTCTCTGCTGAATGTAGCTTGTACTTACCATTTGCTTCAATTTAATCAACACACCAAACACAAGACTTTAAAAATTGCTCGGATTTCTAGCTGAGTTCAGACTTCCCTGTAGTTGACAAATCATAGTTTTTTGGATCAAAGGCAGCCATATCCTGTTCTTGTAATAAAAGTTTAATTGGAACACAGACCTAACTTTGCATGCTGTCTATGGCTAATTTTGCACTATAATAGTATAAATACAATAGTGAAATTGAAATAAGGCCCACAAAACTTCTTTAGAGAAAAAGTGAGCTGACCTTAGAGGGTCTGAACAAGAAGTCATAGAGATGATTTTTTTGTTCTCATTCTAGGAAATAGTGTTGTATTTCCCCTTGCATAAAGGAGGCCATTATCAGGCCAAAGTTGAATTTTTTTCTCAATGGAATTATTAAATAGGTATTACTCTAGGTTCTAATTATATCACATTTAGCTATTTTGTACCTCAACCAAATATTTGCTTAATTATTGAGAAAGTATTCATCATGGTAATAACTTGAACTAGGATAATCTATATTCAACTGACTTGGTGCAGACTGAATGCAAGAGCAATTCTTTCAGCAGGGAGTTCCATATTTCTCCTTCCTCTTACAATTTAGAACAGTAGACAACATGAGCCAACATTCCCATTGACAACAATTAATGGTACTAAGCAGCTCCTGCCCCTTGAGCTGGGCTAGTATCCTCCAGCTTGACCTGACCATCAATTCTCATCACATATTTGCACAGGCACTTATCAGTCTGGCCTCCTATCGTTACTCTTGTAGGCATCTAAGTGTAAGATGAGATCTGCTTGCGCTAGTTCTCAGCACTTGCTGAATACATGTAAAGTCACACATGCTGGGATTATTTTCCTAAATGGGTCTATTAAGGCAATTCTCGATCATATATCTATTCTACTTTAAAAAAGTAAAATCTTGGCCCCTTGGGATTGCAAATAAGCTTGATGTGTAGGTTCCAATCAAGCCAAAGTACTTGTAAAGAAGAGGCTTAACAAAGCCAGAGCTCTGAAATATTAGACTTGGCTATAAAAGTCTTTTGTTCTAATGAGCCAAAGACAAAATAGGGACCATTAAAGCTAAGCCAGCAAAGATCTGTTTTATTAGCAGGACAGAGGAGAAAATCAGAAATTATGAATATGAGTATTTATGGCTGGGAAAGTTTTAGAAAGCATAAAAAGAATAAGAGAGCAGAGTACTGCTCGAGATCTCTCAAAGCATCCTCATTGTCTTTCTGAGGAAGTGAATATATATATATATATATATATATATATATATATATATATATATATATATATATATATATATATATATATATAGTTTTTCTGGTCCTGTTCAGTAAGAACAGAGGGGAAAGTGACAGTTTCACTTCATGAGCCTTTGTTAGGGGGGCTGTGGTGAAACTGGGGGAGGGCTGTGACCCCCACCATCTGCATTAGAATGGCAGCCATTGTGTGTGTGGGGGGGGGAGGGGAGAACTTCTTGGAGAAGGGAAGTTAAACCTCCCAAGACAAGAAGTTCAGGAGATTAGAGAGGAGACTGAGACAAAACAAGTGGAAAAGAGAGAAGAGAGACAGAACAGAGAGTGATCAGAGGAGCAGGACAGCCAGCTTCCAGGTGTGGGAGCAGTCAGGGCCCAGGTCCTAGTCTGGGCCTCTCAGAGTCTGGGGAAACATACTGGAAAGACCTTTAATTTGTATAGGCTTACTTGGAAATTTAGTACTTGAGAACTTGGCTTAACTTTAACTTTAACTTGGCTTTAAATTTTAAAACTTCAAAGCTTGAGAACTGTCTAGAGACCTGAAGAGGCTTGCTGTGTTGCTGTTTTCATTGTGGGACACCTAAGGTGGTTGCTACTGTGGTATCAAGTGTGTCTTGCTGGTTTCCAGACCACTTCAGAGTTGGAGCTGAAATAAAACCAGAGCTGTGCCTTTTGGAGAAGAATTGACAATACCATCCTGGTTTTCCTCATTGGATTTGAATCCCCAGCCTTTGAAGAAGGATCAACGATGCCATCTTGGCTCCTTCATCTGACTTGAGGTAAGGCAACCACCATTTTGTGAATGCACATGACTGCTGCAGCCGTGTACTCTTTGGGTAAGATTACCAAAGTAGTACCTTATTCACTTGGTGACATTTGTTTGTTTTGCCCTTTTAGTAAGTAAATCTGCTTTTATCTCCTTTTAAGGTTTCTGTGGTCTTGCATGAGCTGGGAAGAACCTGGTATGTGGCTGACTTTAAAAGGCCAGCTGCCACCCCTTTGGAAGTTTTGTCAATCACCTCTTTTGTTTGTTTTTCTACCTGATATCCCCTTCATCATACTTTCCATTCTGGCCAGCATGCCCAAGTGATTCTTATTGTTCATGACAGGCTTGGCTTAAGTCGTAGGGTATGGATGGTAGGGCGTGGGGAGTTATGGAAGGAATTTAAGGGTGGGATGTGAGTGAACTCTTCTCTCCAAAAGGGAGATAAGTCTGTGAAGTAAAAGGAAGGCAAGAGAATCAGAGATAGGAAGAGCTAAGGGAACAAAGAAAGAAGTTCCTGACTTAGTTTTGAGAATTGATGTCTACATTCTTTATCTAAATGTCTCCCTCTTACATATATACAATGGTTGTTCACCTGCTTCTACTTATACACATGTTCTTAGTATTTATATATAGAGCTCAGTTAAAAATTATATATTTCATGTTACATAGGTATCTTAGAACAAAATATGAAATATATGATTAAATATATGTTATGAAATGTTATGAATAAAATAATAAGATCTAGATAAAAACTATTTTGAAAACTATTTATGTTTTCAAAAAACATCATAAGATCCAAGTACACAGAAGCTGGAGGACTGGGGGAAATATAACAGTCTTGAGAACAGTCTTTTGTATTACTCCAATATTTAAAATTGATCCATGGAAGAGGAACTAGCAGATGACTCTGTTGAAAGGAAGAAAACCAAGTGGTTATGATATCAAGGAAGACAAGGTCAGAAACTGTTTCAGGGGAGAGGAATTTTAAACTTCCTTTTAATGGTGGTGTGAGAGATGAAATAAGAGCATGAATTTGTTAGGATGTGGATTGCTGGTAAGCTTGGTGTAAATAGTGTCAGTGAATGGTGGCTTTGTAAGCACTACTGGAATGCATTGAAAGGAGAAAGGTATGTGTAAAAGTAGAAGTATCTAATACAGAAAATTTCCTTCATGCTATTTGTTGTGAGAGAAAACAGAAACATGAGACACAGATTACAGATTGAAAGAAACAAAGGGTTAAGGAATTTTCTTTTAATATGGAAATTATGAGGATTTTTGTATACTAAAGGGAATATGTAAGAAAGCAATGAATTAAACATGCAGCAATATGAGGATAACAATGAATAAAAGAGTTCTTGTGAAGGCAGTTAAAGGTGAAATCCAGGACAAAAGTAAAGAATTTGACCTATAATGAAAGAGAAGAAAAGTTGTAATTGGAAGGAAGTCAAAGAGAATGAATAGTTTCTGATATGATGATGTTGATGGATTTAATGGTCAGCAATTGTTTCTATATTTTTCAGGATTTAAGAAGTAAGGTAAGAAGTTACTGGGAGTTTAGCAAAAGACATGATGCAGTGATTTTAAAGAGTGAACAATCTAGTATTATTAGGAAGAGTTGAGGATCAATTTGGAGATTAGTGGTCAGGAACATAAGTCAAACTGGTCAGCCAGTTTAGCACCTTAAATACAGATTGTTGGTTGATAATAGGCTTAATTGAAGTAGGAAGTCATTTGAAGTTTATCTCCTTTAATTACTGTCACAAGATGAAAACTTATTTGTCACCTGAAAATCTATTTTCATGAAAACTCATAACATCCAGAGGGAGGTAGGAAACAAAGAAAGCCAAATGCAAATTAATGTGATAATGTTCACAATGGAATTAGTTTTTGAACATTAAGATGACTATTACTTAAGAAGAAAGTGGACTATAGTTATAGACTTTTGTATATTCTATCACCACATACACAGTTTTTCTGTCACTTGGTTTAAGCTTAATAGAATATATACATGTCCATTTTCCACCATTTCTCATCAGTGCTAATGAATAGAAGTACTAAAGTTAATGTGACCAAAATTAGGATAGATAATATTCTTCCAGGCTATGACAAGTCTCTGAGCAGAAGAATAAAAGGATTAAGAGTAGACAATAGGTGATTGGTATCAGCCTATTTACATATGCATTTATGCTATCATATCATATAAGAGTATTCTATCAGGTGTTACTGTTTATCAACAATATCAACAAAACCAGATACCTCCTCAGAGGAAACCTTGGACATTAAGCTTGTGAAGACCAGTGCTTCACCTCCATTGCCTCTTGTTACCATAAGGGGATATTGTTTTCTTACTACCCTTATTACAAAAGTCACACACAACTTCCATATAGTTAATAGTAGTAGAGGATTGTGGAGTTATCTCAGTTTATATTCCCTCTAAATAGAAACATGTGAGGCAATTTTCTGAAATTAAGATATCATCCCTTAGGTGCTATATAAAAGCACAAAGTGTTTTCTTTACAACCACTGTATAGACATTTTGGTATGGCTTCCTTCTGTAAATACTGAAGTTAAATAGTGTAGTCTATTAACTTTCTAAGTTTCTCCAGATTCCTCTCCCACAGGGATGGGTCTTTTAGCAGGAAGAGTTATGGTGGCAACCTAGCTTTACCTTTAGGTCCACATTACTCTATTAAGGTTACTGTAACAAGATACCATAAAATAGGTAACAGAAGCTGTTTTCTGACAGTTCTGGAAAGTAAAAAGTCCAAGATTAGGGTCAGTCAGTGTTGGATTTCTGGTAAAAGCTCTCTTTCTGGATTGAAGATGGCTGCCTTCTGACTATAGCTTCACATTGTGCTGTCTTAGAATATAACCTGGGAGAGAAAACTATTTTCTCCGGTGTCACTTCAAGGACACCTATCCCATAATCAACACATTTGACCTCATTTAGCATTAATTTCTTCCTTAGAGGCACTATCTCCAAATAGTCACTATCTTGAACAGTCAAATGGAGGGACTTTTGGAGAGACACAATTCTGTCTGCAGCAAAGTTTATGCAGTGTTTTACAGTATCAGAGTAGATGAATGCTTCAGTGGCATGGTCCATTAATCTTTGATGTCTTAATAGAATCAAGCATACAGCATCAGCTTATCATGCTCAAATGATCAAATGAGAAGGAATAGGTTAGTGTACACAGGGTTAACTGAATTACAGGGCAACTTTCCTACTTCACACTTTTTATATTATTGTATTTGTGTGTAGGTGAATTCAATTTGACAGAATTTTAAGTTTTGCACCTTTGTCTTTGCAGGATACTAATATTTTGTTTTCTTTGTCTGGTTTTGATTAATATAGTTGAAGTTTTCTGTAAATCTGCATAATATTAGTATTATTAGTATATTTTAGTATTAGTATTATTAGTATTTTTCCCCTTAAATGTTTGGTTAAAATTATACAAGAAGCCATCTGGTGTTTGAGTTATCTTGAGGGAATATTTTAAGCTACAAATTCAATTTATTTGGTAGATTCAGGGCTGTTCAGTTGATCTATTATTATTATTATTATTACTGTTATTATTATTTTGAGTGAGCTTTAGTAGTTTGTGTTTTGCAAGGAATTTATTCATTTTATTCAAATTGTTGACTTAATTAGCACACACCTGTTTATAACATTTCCTCATTATGTTAATAAATACAGCATTTGTAGTGATTTTTATCTCTTAGTCCCAGTATTGGGAATTCCACCTCCCCTGCCCATTTTTTTCCCTGGAAATTGTGGTTAGAAAATTGTCAGTTGAAATGCTCTTCCCCCCAAGTCAGGTGTTGTTCTTTTCATTTTATGTTTTATATTTCATTTATTTCTATTATTTTTAATAATTTTCTTTCACTGGGTTTACTTTACTTTTTGTGCTGTTTTCTTCTAGTGGAAATTAACATCATCTTAATTACCACCTCATTCTGATTTTCCATACCAAAAATTTAGATCCTCTTTAGCACTTCTTTTTTAAATTTCACACCTTTTTATTCAAATTGCCAAGAAATTCTTTTGTCTATTTTTAAAATATAATCCAACACTTTGCACACATTTCCAATGCAACAGTCCTGGTGGAATTCACTTTTATCACTTGCTCTCTTGACTCTTTTTAATTATATTTTAAATTTAAGATGTAAATTTCCCTTCCTTATATACACCTATAACCTTTGTAACTCCTGCTTAACCATTCCTGGATTTGTTTTGTTCTCTGTAACTCACTGTCTTTTACATATTTCATCCTCCTTTTTTTTCAGAGAAGCAGATTGGTTTTATTGTATATATTGCATCTTCTTGTTTGTCCAATCTCCCCATTAGAATTTTAGCCTAATCAAGGTAGATTGTCTTTTCTATTTTTTGTTGTATTTCTAACATCTGAAATAAATTAAGTCCTGAAGAATACTGTTAAATAAATTAATGAATGTGTTTACTTGACAATATAATATTCCAGGTTATAAATAGACATTTATCCTTATTTGGATTCCCAAGTAGTTATATTTTTAAAAGTTGGATATATAAATATGAACATCTCTAGGTATTGCCTTTGTACACAGTTCTACTTCATTCATACTCTCACCTCTTTATCAGACTCCATTTGTTCTTCTCTCATCTTCAGTGGGCTTTTATTCAAACTGCTCACATCTGTGACTCTATTTTTGAATACGGACCTCAGCTCCTGGGAACTTGAATAATTCATTGTGGGAATATAAATGAAAGCCCAAGTTTGTACCTCAGCTTAGAACAAACTTTGAGACATGATGAATACCACTCTGTCACCGTGCATTATTAGGCAGATACCACCATAGTGGGACTTGTATATATTTTGTTCTCTTCCTTCAATTTTCTCTTTTCTATTATTCTTCCTATGTTCTCTTCCTACTCTCTCTCCAGGCTCTTTTTTAAAAAGTCACTTAATCATGAGTTCTTAATTAAAGACTGTTGCTGGTGCCTGACTGAAGATAATCAACTTAGGTGCCTGATCCAAGATATGTAGATTATATTTCTCAAAAAACTAATTGTTGAATAAACTACCTTATCCAACAACTATATATATGTATATATGTGTTTACATGTGTGTATGTATGTATATATACATGTTATATATATATGTACATATGGTATATCACTAAAGGGTTTTTTTTACTCTTATTAACAATTTACATATTTTTATTTTTCCCTTTCCTGCCCTTGACAATTTATACTTGAAAAATTCTTGGCCTAAGAGTTCTTCTAGTCAAGTCTCAGCTCTTGGAAATAAAAGTAGTTATATGATATTTATTTTATTTCTTTGACAGAGCATAATGATTTTGATATTGGGTACTGATCATCACAGATTCTCAGCATTTTCAAGTCTCTCAGACTTGTAAGATTTCCTGACATTAGAATCAAATAATTTTTCTGTATTATATTCTCTAGTTTCTCTTTCCATAAATAATGTTTTAAACCTAACATATACAGCCGGCAGTGTGGCACATGTCTGTAAGCAGCAGCCTAGGAAGCCACGGCCGGGGCTAGGTGTCCTGGGTTGAGTCCTGCTGGGGCACATAGTGAGACTTAGTCCCCCCAAAATAGCTGGGCCTGGTAGTGCGCGCCTGTAATCCCAGCTACCTGGGAAGCTGAGGCTGGGGATTGCTTTGAGTCTGTGGTACTCTGGGTAATGTGAACCTGCGGTTCCATGGGCAAAAATAGTGAGACCTAGAAATAAATACATACATACATACATATATACACACATACACACCTAATGCATACATACATTCCTATTTCTGATTATGGGTACTTTTCATCCTAATTATGGAGATGAAATGTACACCTATGAGAAAATTTAGGTAATTGACAATAAGCTTTTCTTATGATTGTGTAACCATAAGAGAAGTTCAAAATCAGCATATTATTAGGCTTGTGACTCTTGTGACTCTTGTCCTGCCAGGTACCGAGAGGGAAGACTGGCTAGAAGATGTATAAAGAATAGACATTGATTCTTGGGACTGTTACTTAGGGATAGAAATGGGAAATATTTGGGAAATCACAGCTTCCTCTTTTTTGGAGACTGAAAGAAAAATGAAGATTATTAATGAATTATTTTAATAACTATTCCCTGTATAATGTTCCATTTTTATTCTTTGAGGACCTATGTAGCTGCAATTATCTCCATGCAGGTAAGTGAGATGAATGTGAAAGAAATAGTATTATGTTATCTTTTTTTAATAAGGGTGCTTACAGCATTTTTTTTATAACTTCTTTACATGCACCACGTGAGAATATAGCTGAATAGCTGTTAAATGAAGCAAAAAAGAACAGCTCAGCCACTTAATAATGAGATGGTTTCCTTAAAGAAAACAGATACGAAATTACTCTTAAGCTTACTTTCCCAAATAAAATTTACTTACTGTTCACTAAGTATTAAGGGGAGCTATTTGTGTGTAATTAAAGAGAAAAGTGTTTTTTTTTTCTCTTTGTTCATGCTTCAAATATACTTGTTCTTCATTGAGAATCACAGCCTTGAAAATTCTGACTACATGAAATATTTCTGTGTAATCTTTGATTAGTAGAGTTCAGTCAATGTTAAGGCAATTGAAAAATATTTAACTGGAATTACCAAAATATTCAGCCATATATTAAAAAAATGACTTAGTTCAACTCATTAATTCCCATTAAAATTTGAGTGCTTAAATTAATTTACTCAAAACTATAATATATTAAATAAATGTCTAATAGTGTGCTTCTTTAACAATTCAACAATGTATGTTTGATTTTTTCCCCCCTTTTTGCCATTTAGTAAATATATCACCTTGGCAGAACACTTAATCTCTTTGTGCCTCTGTTTCCTCAACTCAGTGATGGAGGAAAAAAATACACAGTGGATCTGATTATCTCTATAAAAACACTGAAGTTCTGAGACTAGGAAGAAAACTACAGTGGAACACTTCCACATTCTCTCTAGTATTTTACCATTTAGATTCCTAAAGAACCTTACTATTTGAGGAGCTCTTGCAGCATCCTACTTCTGCTTCAGTGGGCTTCCCATTCCCCACTAAATGCAAATTCAGAGCCTGATATTCAATATTTTATTAATATTATCTTCCCTCATTTTCATCCTTATTTATCACCATTTCCCTGTGCTTCATTCCCATGAATTAGTTACAATAATATGATTTTTTCAATTTTATTTTTGTTTCTTGGTATATTCTCCCTGAACCCCTCTATTAAAATCATACTCATATTTTAAAATACATTCTAGATTCCCTTTCACAAAGCCAAGATCTTTTTCCAGCATTTATACATATCTGCATTCACTTCTTAGACTTCTCCTCTCCCAAGGGCACCTAAAAGAATTGTCTATAATTTCTTGTCAGCTTAACTCCATAGCATTTTTTGACTATATCATCGTAACTAGTTATATCACATTGTGACTATTTTACAATATAGTCATTTATTTATGTTCATGCCTTTTCCCCTTTATACATCTAAATTCTTTGAAACAAATGATGCCCTTTGATGTCTGTTTCTTTGGTAATGCCTGCCATAGTGCCTCACTTTATGTAAGGCCACAACATGCATTAGATAATTAGAATTAAATTGAGTCCTTCTTCTCTTCCCTGGACAAGTCAGACTCTAACTCTGCCCATATCCATACCTTATCAATCAATAATCTATCCATGTTCTAAACAAAAATTTTAGTTCGTATCCCCACCACTTCCTATTTGCTTATGTACTCAACATCAAAAGCCTGTCTGTAGTATAAATTGCCAGAAGCAGAGAAAGACTTTGGTTACAGCTGTTGCTTTTTCTCTGTTGGCTTCCACAGGGTTTGTTTCTTTGTTGAGGGAATTCTCCCAGTAGTCACATACCCAGATAGTGTTTACATTTATAATTATTCATGTCACTAGCAAATTTATTTCACCTCTCACTAGAATACACTAAAATGTTCATACTAAAATAGAACAACAAAACCAATAATATATCACATACAATTTATTCAGATAATCTGCAAAGAGCAGAAGGGATTTAGCTTCAAAGGAAGAAAGACAGCTCAAGTTAAGACAATTCTACCAGGTTATCATATTGCCTTTAGTAATTTGGGAATGAATGCTAGTTCGGAAATCAGAAAACACAATGAGAATTAATCATGGAAGGCTGTCATGGTGCTGCAGAAAGTAGAAACCAAGAGGCAGTTGACATTTTTTTCAAAGGGACTTTAGATTAGCTATGCCCACAGGGAGTCTGTGGATTTGTATCCAGAACCTAGTAGTAAAAGTGACTTTTTTTGAAAAGAAGATTTCATCATCCTTGTTATCTGGAACTCAGGAGTTACGTTTCCAGATCTTGTAAAATACATGGCCCTTCAATGGAGAAATAACTCAATTATGTTTTGAAATTTTCATGAAATCTTTCAGCTATGTAAAGAGAAGACATTATCAATTCATCTGTTTTAGAAACATTCCAATAGAATCTACTATATAACTGGCTCTCTTCTAAGACAGGGAGTATAATAAACAAAATAAAATGCTTTATTTACATGAAGTTATTTTCTAATGATAGGGGACAGATAGAAAATCAATATAAATAAGATATATGATATTTTAGATAATGATAGGGACTGTTCAGGGAGAAAAGTAGATTTTACAAGGAATATGGTAGTTGAGCAGACACTTAAAGAAAATAAACCATTTCCATAACTAGAAGACTCATCCAGAAGTACAAAAGATCTGAGGACTGAGTATGATTAATTAGTAAGAAAGCAAGGAAGCCCTTCTGTGTGGAACAGAATGAGAAAAGAGTAGTAGGTAATGAAGTCATATGCACCTAAACTATAGATCATTGATGAAACAGTGATCTTCATCTGAAGTAAAGAAAATTTTGAGCAGAAGTGTGGAATATCATTTATTTTTAGAGAATCATTATCTGCTTTGCTGAAAATATCCAACAGGAAGTTCATGGGTTAGGAAGTTATAAAAATCTGGGCAAGAGAGCTGGTGTCTTGCTCCAGCTCTGTAAAAATGAAAAGGGTGAGAAGTGTTTGATTTGTAGCTGGATTTTGTGGGTAGATATGGAAAAAGGATTAAATGATAATATTTTTTCATTTGACAAATTAGCAGTGTTGGTAAATGAATTTCCTAAGATAAGGAGCAATTGTGGACAAACTAGGTTTGAGAGAAGGGACTTGCTTAAGGTCAGAGTACTTATTTATACTTGTTTATGCAGCAAAAGGCCCATTTACATGGTGCATGTGAAAGAAAGCAATGTGGAATACAATTGAACAGATAGCCTGGAGCCACATCATAGGTAGGGAGTGAGGTTATGCTGGTACTGAAGATGAACTATTGGGAGTCCCTTACAGTTTACTAAACAGTACTGACTTGTTTCTCAACATAGGAGTTCTACATGTGACCTGTGCCTTTAAACTTTCAACAGCTTATTTCAAGTTGGACCATTACATGCCCAGCCAAATGGCTCAGTCTGCTTTATTTTGTTACCCTTTGTACATTCTTCCTTGAATTCTTGACTTAGGAAAGTAGGGCATTTCCATGCTACTTGTTCTCTTTTATTATTATCAGAGAAAAGAAGTACCCCACATTTCAATGTTATTTGTTATGGCAAAACAACTATGGGGTAAAACCAAAACAGAAAAAAATAAATTAGAAGAAAAGTTCATAAAGTCAAAGCTAAAAAAAATCTTACAAAGTTCATTTATGTGTATCTCAGTTATTTAGTTATGATACCCTTCTCATGTAACAGGAACTGAATTGCTAAGAAAATCCCCTTTATCTGTAGCTTCCCAGTTCCCCCATTGACTTGAGATAGCTCTGGGATGTACTGCCATTTTTATTAGTAGTAAAAATAATTTAAACTCCTTTCCCAGATAGCAGTGACAGTGACGTGTGTGACAGGACATAAAAATCAATGCCAACATTATCATCTAATTGGAGAAGGCAGGTTTCAGTGTCAGATGTCCCCAGTAGAGGGCGACTGATTGCTCAGGTCATGCGGGGTGGTACCCAGATTCAACCCCCTTGTTATTTTAGAACATTGCAGAATGTCCAGACTGATAATTGGTTGAAATTTCAGCACAAGTGAGTAGAAATTTGTGATTTTTAAGAGCCATTCAACCAAGTAGGTAGAATAGTAAACAGCTTGCAGCTTTCAAAAGGAATTAAATGTAGCAAACCTTAAAATCAAGGCAATTAAAGGTAATAGTCTCAGAATTGAAGTACCACTATTGTTGAGGGAAAAATTGTTTACTTTTCCTTTTCATTCTGAGTCTGTCTTGGCTATTGACTTAATATGTGACCTTAGTGCAGGCAATTCACCTCCCTCTGTCTCATCAGCTTTTGAACTAGAATAATAACATCAATTTTTCTTTTAAGGCATGTTAGGAGGAATGGATGCTTATTATAAAGAACACTCAGTAACTGAAGCTCTGCTTACATGATTATTTTCATGAATATTTTTGAAGAAACACTCTGAATTATAAGCATTTGTGTTTGGCCTTGGAGGCACCTCTTAAGTTCAGCAGCTGAGTTTGATTTAGTCACATCACCTAGGCCTTCTTCCTTGTTTGTTCACTTTTGTTATTTTAGCTGTGGCAAATACCATGTGGGGGAGTAAGAATTTTAAGAGGGAATCTAGACTTCACTGTTGCAAGCCATTTTCTTAAAAAAAAAAATCTAGAAATGGAGAACTCAGTGGAACAGCATATGTTTTTGAGGAAATTATTTTCCACATTTGTTCCTTTACTATCTATGTTGAGTTAGTTGTTCAAAGTCATAAAATTAGAAAGCTTTGACATCCCATTATTATCATTTTATTTGATTTGTTGAGTACCTCTAATGCTTTTTTTCCCCCAAAATATACTGTCAAAAATTTATATTGACTAAAAGCACAAAGGTTGCAAATTCTTCATGGAACAGAATCAAGTTGAGTTCTCGTGCAGATTTTATATAAGTACCTGTGATAGATGTCATTTCTTCTTTAACAGAGTGTTCTTACTGCAAAATTGTGTGCACCAATTTTATAAAATATTACCATAGTTTTCTTAACATTTATAAGGTTAATATAATTATCATTCAAACCATGGCACATCTGAAAGTAGGGGCACAGACATAAATGGAGACAGCTGTGAAATAACCCAAATATCTATCCAATTACTTTATGAACAACATGTAAGTAATTGATAGGTTTTTCAGAGACTAAATATTTTATGTAGGAAGAAATAATGTGAAATGTTATCTCAATATTCTTACTATCCTTTTCTCAGTAAGCACAAAATCTCTCACTTTTTCTCTTGGCAGAACTAGGAATGGTGAATGTTAAGCTCTCATGGAACATTCTTGAATCTTTGTAATTTAGCATTTTGTACAAGCTTTTGTAGCTATAACAGCCAAATCATTTCCACAGGTTTAAATAGTGAATAAAAATCTGCAACCCGTCCAAGGTTTTGAAAATGTCAAGCATTTGATAAATTTTATTGTATCTGGATATATATGTATATGCCATTTCAATTTCTTAACCTTCATTTTTATATTCTGAACACACATATCCTACATACTATCACACATACTTAGAATCATAGGTAGGTAAGAAGTGGTAGATCTGAGTGTGCAAATAGAGTAACTACAATTGAACTAAAGCTGGACTCACTTGTAAACCGTAAACTTAGGTCTTCTTTAAAAAATATCTAGAATAATACAGCAAACCAAAAGTTACCTAGTACACATAGGGTCAGTTTTAGCTCTGAAAAAGAAATGAAAAAACTAGATTACACAAAAATTTCCTGAGCGTCAATTTTCCAAATGACTTTATAACACATAGAAAGCTGGTCTAATTGTGGCTTAACAATAATGAATGACTGGAGAGGGTTCCATTCAATAACAAATTTTCTTGGTATTCTTTAGTTAGAAACTACTGTAGGCAAAGCTTAATAAGGAATTAGTCCCTGACAAGGCAAGCTCTAAAGGTTCAATCACTGCACGATGAAACAGTTATTTCTATGTCACTGCAGGAAAATCAAGTAAATGTAAAAAAAAAAAGGGGGGGGGGGAGAAGGTGATATGTGGAGGCAGGTAATCTGAATCTCTAGTGTATTTAAATTGCATAGTTAGAGATACATGGCATCCACCAGGAACCTGAAATGACAGCAAATCTCAGAACTGGGCCTATAGAATTTGACTGTTTTGAGCAAGAGCAATACCCACTGTTTCTCTGTGTTTACTGAGTTACATTTAGGGAAAGACTTGTAAGTACTTGCAGTGTAAACAACCCTCACTGCCAACTGTATACATGAGGCTCATTGATCTGTGTAGGTTCTTTATTGGGTTTAGCAGTTAGGGTAGGGCAGGTAGGGTAGAGCCAGGGCTGGGTGTAGAGTTAGGGTGGGCACGAGGCAGGCAAATCCCCCAACCCCCCAGGAATCTTCACACTCTTTCTCTGGGCTTGCTCCTGGCATTCTCTTGGTCTCTTTTGTCCTCATGCACATATTTTCTCTGGTCCCCTTTAGCCCTGTTCTCCTAGGCAAGGTGTGCACACTTATGCATGGGCACATAAACTGGGTTATACAATCATGGGAAGACACAATACAACAGATACTGTTTATACAGGCCATTGGAAGAAAAAAACTGACAGAAAAATATCCCCCTCAAACAGATGTACTGTGATGACGCCTAAGAAGCATGCAAAGCACAATGGGGACAAATATAAATGGGGACGCTAAAATACAAGGAAGCAGGAACATATGAAGCAAGGTACTGAAGCATGAGATATAGATTTGATATGGTAAGTTCACTTACCCTACAGTACTTCTGGGTGTATGCACAAAATATATTTTATAGCATTATACTTCTTATCTCAAGCAAACATGGGTATACCTATATACCCATGTACACATGTACCTGCAATGCCTTTGTAATGCTACTCTATTGATTACAGATATTAGCAGTAGCTTCAGAGACCTAAGGAAATATTTTAACATGGCTACTTTATTTATGGTCAATTAAAATTTTATTCTGTCTTGACAGAATACATGATTAGCATTGGGAGGTTATTGGGGCTTAATGGTTAGGTAATGGATGAAACATTTCCACCTTTTAAATTCTGGTCCTACAAAATAGTGACATTTTCTTCATGAAAAGTTGTAAGAAAATAAGCTAAAAATAAGATTTCCCTTTTGAAGAACAGGTCAGTGAATGTGACTCTTCGAGAGAGTTCTCTAAAAGCATTTGATATTATACAGCTGCTCCACAGGACATGTCCTGATTCAGATGCTTAACACCTGAGGTGAAACTTGCCTTCTGCATTTAGAATCTAGTACAGATGCTTTCATTCTAAGTCTTCAGAAAAAAAAATCTATTCCCAAAATCTCATATAAAAAATATTGCTACCCACACCATGAAAATACAAAAATTTCTTTATAGAATATCTAAATGGGAGATTTACATCATCTATGATATTTCTTTTCAAATTCAGACTGAGTTAGATGCAGTCATTAGATTTTAGGATAAGAGTTGAGCTTAAGTGGTTCATTGTTGGTATTTTCAAAAATAACACCCATTGATCCCCAAATTAGTTTCTGGTCCCTAGTAAAATTAATAGCAAAAAATCTCCATTTTGTGTAAGCAACTTGTTTTCTTTCACCAGAAGATGGTCAAGTCTATTGATTTTATTATTGGTTAGATATCAAACATATGCAGTACTGGACAACCATAGTCTAAGTAGATCTGATTAATGAACTGACCATTCAGATATAGCAAAAATTAAACACATTTTTAAAAATACTGATATTTTAAAGTTCAAAAATAACAACAGAAAAACTTAAACTTTTTATTGTATTATGATTATTTTGCTATTTAGTATTTAAGATTTTTAAGTAACAGTGACTCTATCCCATAAAATTCTCATGGCATAGGGGCCCTTAATTTCTTAATATGACCCTATTATATATCAGAGTGAATTTTCCAGGTCATTCTTTTGCAATTTTATATAACTATCAAATTACATATGATTATTTTTATATGACTAGCGTGTATATATAAAACTATCAAATCATATATATATATAATTTGATATTATATGTGGCTATCGAATCAAAGCTTAATATTTCATGCTTTAGTACACTGCTTCTTACATCCCTGGCTCCCTATTTTTTATCTGCCACATCCATGTTTTTCTCCATTATGTTTAACATTCCTCTTAGGCTTCATCACACTGTATCTATTTAAGTAAGTGTGATTTTTATCTGTGAAACTCCTTTCACTGTCACAAAAAAGTTTCACTGGATTGATCAGATAAAACACAATTGTGCTATATCCAGCTTGGTCAGGAGATAGTTATTTCAAGACATCCTAGTAGTGAATAATGAAATCAATTACATCAGCACAAGTGGTAAGTGTTATAATATGTGGTGAACAGTGTACTGAGGAGACCCAGAGAAAGGAGAAATTGTCTATAAGCACTCTATCCTAAGAACAGAACTGACTGTGGCATTTCAGGGGGAAAACATTGGAAAGATGACAAGATAAGGTGGAGGGGCTGGAGAACTAGTCTTGAAATCAGGGAGCAAAAACCATGCTAAAGAATGAAATCTGGTCTTTTGCCCAGACTCACCCCTTAGAATCAATTTTATCTGTCAACTGCCTTGAATAATTCCTTCCAAATTCAAATCCAGTGGCCTCGAGTACTGGGAACTTGATCAGTTTTTAAAGTCATATGTGTTCTTTGGTTTTAAGGGTTGTAGTCAAGGAAACTTTGCCCTGCTAACTTTCAGTTTTGAGAATGACACTGAGAATTCTTTCCCCCACATTTCTATCCTCAGTGATGAATTCCCCAAATGAAGAGCAAGGAGTTAATAAAATAGGGTAATGAGTTAGAAGCAAACCAGTCAAAACCAGATAAACGCCTGTTTTCAGAATCTGTGGCAGCCTTCTGGATTAGAGAGAAGTCCTAAAAGGAATGTACTCCCTTAGATGTCTTCAGCTATGTTCAAACTGAAACACAAGTAAGGGTTTGCAAACTGAAAGGAATGAAGATCATTTTAAGTTGGAAGCATGCTGTTTATTCAGACATAGAAAGCCCAGAGGGTTCAAGAGCAGGGATGCATTTGCTCTGGCTAGATTGCTGTCTGTATCTGCAACAGTATGGACGTGAACATGGAACAACTAAGAAGTTAGATAACTGAGATGAAATTCTATAATCATTATGTTATGATATTCACAAAGAACCTTAGGATATTTCTGGTCAACATCAGATGTATGTGGCTGGAAAGACTCCTGGTCTGCAGTGAATGGAATGCATTTTAGTGGTTCTCTCTAATCTTATTTTTTAGACTATGAGATAGACTATTTTTTTAAATGGTAACTTTGTGTTATTTTAACAGGTATATTAGCTTTAAATGCATTTTTCTAATAAAATGCACATGTCTGACATCCAAATCACTTAATAATATTTTTTCAAATGACTCTACTTAGCATTATATATTTTACTTTGAGTATTACATTTGTTTTCTGTTGCATCAGGCTTTATTGCTCATACTTACTGGTTTTATTTTATTTTGTTTTTACTGATTTACCATTGGTTTATAAAACTATGTGTATTTCCACAGTATGACTTCACATCTTAATAAATGTATATACTGTACTGTACCTCATCAAAGTTACTGGTTATTGCATTGATTTAAAAAAATATAAATGAATATTTCTGAAGATTAGTGATCCGATATGGGTTTTAATGGGCTCAAATCAAGGTAGGCTGAGCTGCGTTCCTTTTAGAGCTTTTAGTGGAAATCCCCTTTCTTTGCTCTTTCAAGTTTGTAAACTGGCCATGTGTGGCTCACAATCCCCCTTCTTACTCTTCATAGCCAATACTGTTTGGTTGATTTACTGACTTCTGCAATTGCATTTCTTTATTTGATTCACTCTGACTCTCTCTTCCACATTGGCGGATCTTTTTTGTGTGTGTGTGGGGGGGGTATCTTTTGGATTAAATTGGTTTTACCCAATGATCTAAGGTAATTCTCCTACTTTAACATGTGATGATCTGCAGTTTTAATTCCATCTGCAAATTTTGCCAGGTAAAATAGCATATTCACATGTCCTGCGTATTAGGATGTGCATATATTTGTTGGATCAAGATTATCACTTGTTGGATATCCTTATAAACAGAATTTCCATGATAGAAACGTAGGGCTCTAAATCTGCATTCCCTTTTGTGAGTTTACTGACAGTGTTTTATCTCTGTATTTTTTTTTTTTTGGTATATAATCTAGTTCTCTACTTTTGACTTACAGATATTCATAACCAGCATTTCCTAGCTCTTTGTGGATGTGCAAAATACTGACACAACTTTCATAACAGCAAATGATCTGAATACACTCATCAAAAAAAAAAGTCCTTTTCCTAAACATTATAGTTCTTACACTAAAATTTGCAGATTTTGTTATTGCTACTATTTTTTCATTTTTCTGATGAAAAAAACTATAGTTCTTAAAATACTAAGTATAGAGCTAATAAGGTGGGCATGAAACTCAAAGCAGGCCTCCTGTCTTAACAGTGGCATCCTACCTGCCAACTTCCCACAACCTTGTTCTTTTGGTGTGCTTTTGGACTTATACATTAACCTTGCTTCTGCACAGAACCCCTGTGATTCATGCAGGATTTCTACTTCCTATTCACAAGGTCCAAAACCCATCTGAACTTCTCCTGTCATTGACAATCTCCTCTTTCCTGCCTGTGACTGCTATATTGTCTGCCCAGTCATGCCTGAGCAAGTAAGCAGGTTTATCCTGGCTCCAGCCATCTTTCTTCCTCTTCAGGTGGGAGGGAGCAAGGACAAGAAGAAGGGAGGGGAAGCAGGCTCTCTTGGAGATGTGAAAAGCTTTAGTACCCTTCTCTCAGTGATACCTGCTGCTTCGCTTTTGTTAGAAATCACCACCAGTCTGACAATATCAACCTGCAATCTACAGGCACACTCAGATCACACTCTTATTTCCTGGGATTCTAAGAGGAACTGATGCTTCAGAAAGTTATAAATATAACACTTTACAAACTGATCTGGATGCCCAGGGAGAAACCCCCTGCAATTAGCAACAGGACCTTGTGCTGATTAGACATGAGACTTTCAAAGAGTTCAGAACATATGTTGTCAGAGGTCTAGCACATACTCCTGCCCTTCCTAAAATTGCTTCAATAGTACAAAAGATACAAGTTAGACCCTTCTCAACAAGCCTACAGTAAAATTACATAAGTAAAGCATTCTACAAATTTCACATTTCTTTTACTCTCACAATGTATTCAATTCTCATAGTAATCTATGAAGTACACAAGGAGATTCCAAATATCCTTTTCAGTTAGATGAGGGTGTTGAGGTCTACCATACCTAACTGGTGAGTGGCAGAGTCCAGAATATATTACAGTGTCAGTTGTTATTTCCTACTCCATATTATTCTCATAACTTTCTACTCTGTTTCTTTTATGACTTTCCCATATAACTGGGGTAGCTGAAAAGAATTGAAGTGGCAATAGATTCCAAATTAGAGACTTGTCTTAAAACTAAGCTGTATTTCAGGGACAACATAGTTACCTAAAGTATATTTGCATTAGTTGGGTCCATTGTTCAATAAAAATTCTTCTTCCTTTTCTAATTACTGGCATAATCAATAAATATGTAATATCAGCCAATTTTGTAGCAGCTTTGTGTGCAAAGAACTTTATGCACAATTTCAAAAGAGAAACTATGAGGTTACTGTTTCCACAGAGTTTATACTGAAAGGAGGAAGAAGGGTAGAGGGAAGTAGAATACTTTGCAGTGTTAGGGAGACATTAGTTTTTAAAAGAAATGTGTGCTGATTATTAGTGCAGTGGGTGTTCAAAGTATGGAAAAAGTAGAACTGATCTTTAGTTTAGCTTGAAGAATTTCAATAAGGATAAAGGAAGAAAACAGGCTTTGTTTTAGTTTTAGTTGGGGAACACCTTTAACAAAAGTCCAGAGAGGAAAAAATCTGCTAATGGATATCCTGAATTTCCGGCGACTCTGATTTTCAGAAACCTTTTACTTAGATCTGTCTTTCCCTCATTATAGATGACAAGGCCTCAACTTCCACTCTTCAAAAACTTGCTACTGAACTCTTGACAGTAGAGAAAGCCTAAAAACTCTTAGGTTTTGGTGTGAAATCAAATGACCATGCTGCCTGTCTATTTTTCCCAGTACACTCATTTCTCCTCTTCCTCATAACAGACACACTCAAAGGGAACATGATTATTTTCACAAACACAAGGTCACACGATTTCCCAGAGTATATTCGCATGTACCTTAATTAAGACTTTTGTAATATAAAAGTTCCAGTTGTGTTATACTGAGGTGACTTGTCATACATATGTCTACAGCTACTTTCTTCCTCCAGACACATGGGAAGGTTATCATTCACTGTCTCTTTGAAATTGAATAGGGTCATTCTAACCAGTAGGTTACAGGCAGAATTGACATATGTCACTTTTAGTTCATAGTATTTAATTGTTACAGGAAACCCTCAAATATTTTTCACCATAACCTACAACTGGCAAAATCTATCTTAATCCCCAGAATGAGCATGACATGAAGCTGAGCTCCTTATCTCAGTTTAATTGACAGATATTTTGAATGAGAAATCTACCTTTGTTACTTCAACCACTAAAATGCTGGAGCTAATTTATATCATAGCACAGCACAGACAACTCTGTGTTCCTTAATTTAAATGTTTGAAAGAATGTTGGAATAGATGCAGTTGATTTTAGCTCAGTGCCCGATTCTCACCAATCCCTCTTTATTTTCTTAAGTTCTTGAATTTTACTAATGAATTCTACTCATGTTGGGTATGATGCTCCCTATCCAAGTTGCTAGGAATTTTTTTTGAAGTGGTTCTTATAATAAAGAAAAATATCTTTTTGAAGAAATTTGTCCAGGTCCTAGAGAGTCAGACATGAAGTAGAGAATCTTGATCACAGACCACTAGATCTCCTATTTATCTCCTGCATAGGTCATGTTTCTGGATCAGAGAGGATGATCTCTATTACCTATTTAGGAAGTACTAGGTACAAAAACCAAAAAAAAAACCAAAAAAGTATTATTTAGTTCACAGACCTTGGTAGAAGTTGGTCAAATACAAATTCAACTTTTCTAGCTGGGCAGGAAAATGTAGGCAAGAAAATGGAAAACTTTGAACTTTGAGCTATTTTTTCCTTCTTTCTTTTCAGGTGCACTTCCTTTCTCTCACCCTTAAAGTTCTAACTATTCCTGCTTGTTAGAGACCCTCTTCTTTATTAGAGTACACTTTGTTGCCATAGCAATTGGTTCTTACTCTCAGATTTTATTGCACTTAAGGTAACTATGGGCAAAAGGTTTGGGAAGGAGGCTTTGGAGGAGAGGCATGATTTTATTTTTTTCTCAAGTAGCCAAGCTTCCTCTGATCTGAGAAACTTTTAACTCCCCCTAAAAGAAAACAGTCTCGTAGCCAGGAATAGCATAGTTGGTGCTTTGCATAGAAAGACAGATTGCCGACTTCCAGGCTGTGACTTGCGCAGAGCAGTGCAGTGCCTCCCTGGCACAGAAAGGATTACGTCATCCTCCTGTTAACTCCTTCCTTTTAGTCTTCAACATTTACATTAAAAAATAAAAATGTTCGGCCCTCTCACAGAAGCAGCAGAAATTGAAAGGTGTTCCTAGAGTGATTTTCTAAGTTCATCAAGAACAGGCTATCATGGTGACCCTGAACCCCAAAGTTGCAGTAATGATAATAATAGCATTGCACATGTACACAGTGTCATTCCCTTTCAGTTAGTTTTACATGAATTGCCTAGTTTTCCTTTTTTTTTTAAGTGGCACTCCCTTAACTTTTCTGTTAACTATGATATTTCCTACTTATATCTTCATCCATAGATGTTGTCATTTTTTCAGTAAGTGCTTTCATATATGTTACTGAAAAATTATTTGTGTTGAACAAAGATCATTGTAAACCATCTAATCGTGAACTCTTCCTATGTGTCAGACTGATCCCACCGGACAAGATTTGCTATTTGAAAACATGTTTGTAGACAGTCCTTGACTCACAGAGGACTTTCTTGTGGGAAATACTCCAAAAACGTTGGTAGGCTCATTGAGATTCACATTTTCATTTGGTATTATTACTATGCATTAGACACTTGGAATTGAAACTTGAAAATCATTGGTCATAAGTTAACATTTTTTATTCAGGTATTAAAAAGTACAATTACATTTTGCTTTCTCAATGATATTAAACATAATCAAACTTTATAAATACTTCTTAAATATTTTTGCAGGAGGAAAAATCTGCTACTTTCAACTGTAATTTTTAAATGTTCAATATGTATAGACAAGCTGCTATATTTTATATAAATGAATGTATTCATAGAACAAACTTTAAATTTCAGAAAACAACACAGATTGCAGAAGTTTAAATTCCTGTTCATATTCCAGTAACAATGAGTAATGTGTCCATTTTGGGAATAGTGGCAAATGATTGAGGAGGAGTGCATTTCTACACTTGCCTAAGGTTGCTATTTTATGGGCAAGCATTTGTAGTTGGTGACTCAAGGCTGAGAGAGGTAGAGTTACCCATTCCATATTCTAAATTCTGTGTTCCCTACTCCATCTGTTCTGGACTCATGCTGAGATCTTCTCTAGGTAATACTACCCTCTACTGGGTGGAGCCAGAACTCTTCCTCAGGCTTTTCATGAAGCAGCAATGCTTTTTGGAATATAGACTCCCAAAGACCTAAGGGGTTATTTTGTAGATGAGGAAACAGACCCAGAAAAATGGCCAGGGTTTTGATTTTTGACAATTTATATGAGAAAGGTAAAAGAACTTTGCTTTCCTTACACTTAGATCTTTCATATTCCCCCAAAGTACAGAATAGAACAGAGGCTCAGAATATATCACACAACAGAAACTCTAAATATAACACTTGCTGCTATAGGAACTTAGCTTGTTAAATAAGAAACATCCATTGCATGAAGTACTTTTGATACTTAGGTCTAGTTCATGTGAATTAGTCAAGATTGTCATTCCCCTTTGCATTATTGTCCTTATTGTCAAAATCACTGAGAATAACCACTTTGAAAAAAATCCACTCTTTGCTGCTTCAACAAAAATATGTCTTCAAATGAACCTTTGTCCAAAGAAGTTAAGAGATTTTTGTTGATGGATACATTTTAAGAGCAAGATACTGTTAATCAAAGGAACTTAGTTGGTATTCTCTCTCTTACACATTTTTAAAAAGTATGATACATTTTGTTCCCCTTGCAGAGTTGGCCACATGAACAGATAGAGCCATCCACATTGGAAAGGGAGATTTGAGGAACAAAAGTACCATGTGGCCCAACTGACAGTAACACTTTATCTTCATAATTCAAATGCCTGTCAATCTCACCTCTCTAGCACACACTTAAGAACATAGAATTAGGAAGGTGGCAAAACCAGTGTTGCATGGTCTTTAACTCATAGATGTGGCCCTCCTGTCCTTGATTGATGTCTGCTTTCTTTTAGCATAAAAAAATTAAAATAATTTAAAATATATAAAAACAATAAATGGTGTGGTAGTAAACAGCTATAGTTTTGTGCTCACATATGGTATACAAAGTGATAGCAAGCGGCTTGGCAGAAAAGAGGAGATAAAAGGAATGAACTAAGTTGAGGGTATTTTAAGATCACTAACATGCCTTTGCAAAGGAAACAAAATTTACGCATATCTCAGTGGTCTAATAACTGATTATATAATAATGATTAGAATAGTGAAAGTTAAGTAGTGTTACATTTTATCCAGATTAGACAGAAAATAGCCCCATGGTCTCTGGTTATTTGAATTTCTACTAAAAAGAAGTCAAAATTAATAGGAACTTCAAAAAGTCATCCTCAGCTGTTTAGAAAAATTCAACTATCCAAAAAGCCATTAAGTTAAGAGAATTTGATAATTTTTAACTAATTCTTTCTAATTCCCACATTAAAGCATAAACTTGCTTTATTCAAGTCATTTAATAACAGCGAATCCATAGTCTGCTATGTGCCCGGCAATAGTCTATCACTAAAGGTATTGCAAGTGTCAAAACAGACACAAATACTGATCCTCATGGAGGGTTAGTGCTTGAAGGCATAAAATAAAATCACTAAGTAAATATAGGCAGAATGTGAAAGGGTAAAAACTTATTTGAGGAAATATAAGAAAGGATATTGAATAGCCAAGTTCCAGGGAGGGTCAGAATAAGCTACAAATTTAAATAAGGTAAAGAAAAGTTTTCCAAAGAAATATTTTGGGAAACAAAACCTAAAGTAGATGAGAGATTAAGCCAAGCCAGTATTAAGGGTGGAAGAAACTTCTATGGCTACATACTGTCTTTTCACGTCATAATCTCAATTTTAAACTATATGATATGGCCACCCTCTCCTTTCTTTTCAGTTCTTTCCTTTTTCTCCCTAACTCTAACAGTTCTACCTCCTTTTCACTGTTTCCCAGTCTCCTCAGATGCTCTATTAATCTTTAGTCCTTCCTCTAAATTCAAAGCCCAACCATTACTTTCACTTCCTAAGACATACCTATACTCCCTTGCTCTTGCTCTCTCTTGCTTTTCTGTATCCATTTAGTATCAGTGTCATCTAGAGTCCTGGATCTGTAAAGATACTAGACTTATAATAATTTTGCATTTCAAAATATCCTGTGTATCATGTACTATACTATCCAGTAAAGAGGATTATTTCTGATGAGAACCATTAGGAAGGAACATGTGACAGAGATAGGATTACATACAATTATGTAGCTTCTCAGAGATAGAACAGGAGTGCTAGGTAGTAGAGGCTGAGTAGAAGTGGGGAGTGTAACTTAGTGAAGAGCAAATCTTGCTGTGGAGAGATGATGGATGGATGGTTATTTGGATGGATGAATGGCCATTTGGAAATGGCTAATTTCCCCCTCTTAGTCATTTTATTTCCAGTCTATTTTAAAATATAAGATATACTTTTATGTAAACTTTAAAAGTAAAAAAAAATCAATGAGGTTAATTTTAGTGATTAAAAACAAAAATCCTTTGGATTCTGCTCTTATTTTTAATGAGAAAGCATAAAAATGCTCTGATTTCCAATTTTGCTTTTTCTTTCAAGTACTTATCAAAAAAAAATGTGTGAGGACTATTATAAACTGAAAGCTTGTATCTGCCCAAATCTAGATATTAAAATTCTAACACCCAATATGATGACATTAGGAGGTGGAACATTTGGAAGGGCATTGGGTCTAGAGAGTGAAACCCTCATAAATGGGACTTGTGCCATTATGAAAGAAACCTCAAAGAGCTCTCTTATTGACTCTACTTTGTGGTGATTTAAGCTGAAGTTGGCTATCTGCAGCCCAGTAGAGGCTGCACCACACTGGCACCCTGACCTTGAGTGCCAGTTTCCTCAAAATCCATGAGAGATATATTTCTGTTGTCTATGAGTCACCCAGTCTGTTGCACTTTGTTATTTATTTCTAAACCAAGATAAAGATCTTAAAATGTGGGGCCTTCCTGTGGGGGGCTTTTTTCTATGACAAAAAGCCAAAAATACTGGATGACTTATACAATAGAGATTTATTTCTATACCCTGGAAGTTCAAAATCAAGGTATTGGCTTACTTGACATCTAGTGAGAACCTGCTTCATTGTTCATAAATAGTTGTCTTTTCTGGTATCTCTGGGGATACTTAATCCCATTCATAAGACCATTGCCTTAATACCTAGTCATCTCCCAAAAGTTTAACCCTTATATCTAACAGTGATTGCATTTCAGCATATGAAATTTCGAGAAACAAACAAACAAACAAACAAAAAATCCCTTCTCTAGAAATGTCCAGTTTTTCAATCCGAACATATATTGTTGCAAGAGGATCTAGAATTCTCTAGGTTCCTGAAACTGATCTGAGAAGTTTTCTACTACCATGGTTTCTGGAGTCAATACTTGGACACAAGCAAGTCTCAGTAATACCTAAGAAACATAAACAAACAAACAAACAAATAAATAAATAAATAAATAAAATAAATTAATAGATGGATGTTTCCTGACTATCTCTAACCTTTGTGTCATATGTATGAATGTAAACATAAATACATGCATTACATGTATTCTCAGATTAATGTACACCATTTCATACATAGGTAATGCATAGCTCTTGTATGGAAATATTGCAATTCAGATTGATAAAGTATTGTATTATTCATTCTTCCATACAGATCAAACCTTTCTTTGATCAGACACTCATAGAGGAGACCACTTAGATAAACTTAATAAATTAAGAGATTCCATTACTGTCATTTATCCCCACACATATACGGAGAAAAAAGCCATCCTTGCATGAAATTGCAATGCTGATTACCCTGCTCTACTCACTTGAAGTCCAATCACTTAGCACAATTCATCAGCATTCAAATATATAGAAGATTACAGTTTCATAAATTGAGACAATATAATTTGTTGACTTGATACTGCATTTCCCATCAATTATGGTTGTCATAATCTCAAATATTAAGGAAGAGGGTGGTATGAACCTGAATAATGTTCAAAGAACTATGTTTCTTATTTTTTGATTTAACTTTATGTATTACACTTCTATAATCCAAGAAAAAGAATTTGAGGAAAAGTTTTGTGGATGCTATACCATATGTGACTTTTGTCTCTTGTCTGCTACTTTAAATCCTACTTTATCAAACCCTTACATGATCTATGGTCTTGGTATATCTTTAGTTTACTTTTACTGTGCACTTAAAAGACATTTAAACAGATATGCATTGTTTGTCATAGCAGTGTGATCAAAGGAGCATTGATGAGTGTCTTAAGCAAGTTACTTCTCTGAGCTCAAGTCTCTTCATATATAAGATAAGATAATGCCCACCTCAATGGATCACTATGCATATGGATTGTTACTTAATGTCATAAATAATGTAACTGGAGATAATGTGAG
Source organism: Uropsilus gracilis (assembly GCA_004024945.1). Classification (NCBI taxonomy): domain Eukaryota; kingdom Metazoa; phylum Chordata; class Mammalia; order Eulipotyphla; family Talpidae; genus Uropsilus; species Uropsilus gracilis. Next base: position 36,127 of record PVHY01007064.1, read on the forward strand.
TCAATGAGCCTTGTTTCTTCTTTCCTTCATATGGGATCACCCCAGATGAGTCCAGGTAAAAATGTGTTTTAGTTACAAATCTGCCTTTCCTTATGTTATACTCCTCTTTTTCCCCATTGAGATAATTGCAATGAAAGAGAAAATAAAGAAGATAAGCCACCTATCATTCTTCCACAATACATTTACTCATCATAAAAATATTAACTATCATATATAGTCTAGTCATTATTCTAGGTTTTGGGATCACACTACCAAATGAAAGAAATATCCTGTTCTCAAACAATTGACAAAAGAACTTCTATGATGTTCAACTGACATGTATGAGCGTATGAGCATATGAACATGGTGCTCTCTCTATCCCCCCATTCTCTCTTTGTCCCTCTCCCTTACCCCTTCCTCACTTTATTTCTCTACTATATACAGACATGTAACTTGTAATTTCAGTAACACTAATCACAGTTTTATTCTATTTTTATTTAATGTTGGTTTTTTTTAGTATTTCTAGGTTACTAAACCTCAATTTTAATAATAGCACAATATACCATGGAGTTGATGCACTGTAACTTAATCCCCAAGTACCTTAAAGTTGGAAATTTAGCTCAAGTTTCTAACCTCAATTAGGATGATAATCCTAAATCAATCAAGCAAATAACTTTTCTCTACTTTGATAAATACACCAAGGTGTGTTTATTGGGTCAGTGTATAAGAACACGACTTGTCAGATCATTTGATTCAAAATATGAAAACAGCCTAACTCATCATTCTCTCCATACAATTTGAAAACAGTATATAATTTAGTGTACTAATATATGAAACATACTTGGGATGCTATCAGACTTCAAATGACACTTTGTCAAGAGAGGGAGAATTAAAAAGACAGATTTTAGCTATATATCTCTGAAATAAAACAAAAGTGATAGGATCTAATGAAAACAATGCATAGTTCAGAACAGCAGTGGATATCAGAATGGGCAGAGTGGACTGAGTTTGTGTAAAAGTCATAGGTATGGAGTAGATAAACTTTAATATGATCTAGTGAATGGAGAAAGTCACTATCAGTCTAGAGGAGAATGGCACAAAACAAGCAGTGTTCTATAATTTGTAAAAACAATATTGTCTTCTTGCTCTAGGAAATGTGCTACATTTTGTTTTATTGAGCATTTAAAATAGTTGTTAAACCCAAAAGCTTCCTCTTACTGTTTCTCAGGGCATATAGGATATAAAAGCTTACAGCAAGACCAAGCCTAGTAGGCTGATGGGGGATATACTGAGTGGCACAAATTTGTTTGACATGACATTCTTGACCCTCAAATGATGAGGAAGCCAAATCAATAGTACCCAGAAAGGAGGGGATAACATTTTTTATGATGGAGAATTTGATAATCTAATATAACCCCTCCATTCTAGGTAATTAGACTTCATAAATGAGGCAATATTAAAAACCCACTGACCTTTAGGCCAAAGGTCAGATAATGCAGAAAGATGTTTGCTTTTTGTGCATATTCCCCTTATTCTAATAAATTCAGTTGAAACTGACACACTGATAAGTAATAACCTGAAGACTTGAGGATAATAGTGGTTAGATACTATTAAGGCTATTTGTCTCCTGTGACTAGATCAGAAAAAAATATTCAATTAAACAGAAAATGTTTGAAGAGCAGAACTTCTTCACTTAATGTTCACCTTTCTCCAACCTAATTGACAACAATGGCTGATACCTGATAGGACTGATACCTATCACGTAGTACCTGACTATCAAATATTTAACTGAAAGTCATTAAAATCATTGCTTATTAAATATTTGAGAACTGCCTTTTTGCTTGGTTTATACATTTTCTGTCTGAAATTTTATAGGTAGAACTTGGTAAGAACGAAGACTTGTGTTTTTTCTCTACACTACAATGAGGGATGCTTTTGGGAAGAGGAAAGGAAAAGTGTAAACATCATCATTGGGAAATGTGCAAGGTGGGCTGTGATTAGTTCTAGTCATTGAAAGGTCTCCTGTCACTTTCAAGAACAGTTTTCAAGGGTATAAACTAGTTTAAAAGGATAAGCAAAGATAATCACTGTTTTTCCCTACTATTACATTTTAAAAATCTCATATAGTAGCTAGCACACAGGATACATTCAAGCATATTTAATGAGTAAATTATTAGAAGATCATAGTATGGTTTCTTTAGGAATTTAAAGTAATAGTAGAAGACAAAATCCCACAAGAGAACTGGAAACTTAGAGACCTTTAATGCTCTATTACTTTATTGACCATTTACTCTTGTGTGAGGATGTTGTTGATCATGACTCCAACTATTGAACCTTTTCCAAAAAAGATACATTTTTGTCCATATTAAGAAAGTTTGTGGCTCAATTCTGGCTCTGTCCAATTTCATGTAATGTTGACAGAATGGGAGAGCCATGGGAATAAAAAGCAGATTAAATATTATTCTATAAGTGGGAAAATAATACATATAACTGTGAAAAATAGGAACATAAGTACAGAAATTCTCCAACTGAAAACTTTATTTCTTAGATGATTTTTCTGAAACACATGATGAGAGTATGGGAATAAGCATAAAATTAGTACATGTATAAAGCTAGTTACAGCCTGAGAAGCTCTCATTTTGCAAAATTATCTTGTAAGTATAGCTTACTACTAAGATATGCTAGGTACCCAAACCAGATGGCAGAATGTTTGCTACCTTAAATATGCAGCCCACATGTCCACTGAATTGTGTAAGGGGCTAACTAGGAACGTTAGGTAACAACCCAAGCAAAATAAACTCTCTTGAAGTAATAGAAAACTGTACAAAAAGTATATTGTTTCCTATAGATTTTTAAAGGTTTAAAAAGTGTATTAAGAAGAAGTGGAATACATGCAAAATAAATTTAAAAAGTGTTAAATTAGTCTTGGATTAATATGCCATCATGTAGCGGTAGTAAATGAGCCCCTTGGTTTCTGAATAAATAAAAGCCAGCTTTTAATTTATAATCGAGAACAACTAATACACAGAGCTGTAATGCTGATATAACACAAGAATTCAGCAGAACTGCATTATCTTCCTTTGGAAGCCTATTTTTTTTCTCTGCTTTATTTTTAGACAGAAGAGTACAGAGATAGGTGAATCAGATATCTATATTTATAGTTCTATTTCTGTTTGATATAACAATTTTCATTAGAACATCAAAAGTTAAAAAGGTAATTTTTATATATTTTTTTAATTCTTAGTGTTCAGCACTTTAAAAATATCAATTTGTGTTCATTGTAGCTTTCCTCACCAATAGTTGTTAATTAATAAAATGAACATCATTATTTGTGTTGCTACTATGATTGACTTTAAATGTATAAAAGCAAGACCTAACCCATGTGCTGGAGTTCTCAGGCTTTTGAAAAGTCATTTATTTGTAAATAATGATGGAGGGAAATGTCGGCATGGTTAAGTGAAGTCTAATGTTTGGAAGTGGTTGCTATGAACCTAAAAGTGCTTAGGCCTTTTCCTGTTAATGGGAAATCAATGGAGAGATGAAGTTGGATTTTAAATTGAGGTGTGTGAAGTGAGAAATGTTCAGGTTCCATTTTAAAATGATGGCCTAGATGGTCGTGAGAAGCTAGATTGGAAAAGGTATGAAAATGAAGAGCTACATGGGGAAAATGTTAAAATCTCACTAGAAAACAGAGGCATTTGATTGAGACTAAAAAAGTGGTCCATGTGAAAATGGAAATTATTTCAGAGGCATTTATGATACAGATTTGACAACCATCTTGCCAATTCAGTATGAGATGAGTAAATCAAATGTGTATGAGTTAGGACTAAAGTTACGTATAAGCTGAGAATCTAAAGATAAATGCAAAATGAGAAAAGAAAAGCCCAATGTCAAACTTCTAAAAAAGTCTATTATTCTAGAGACCAAGAAGAGAAAAAGAAACCATTAAAAATCTTGAAATGTTTTATGAGTGAGATGGTGCTATCTTACAGGTAGCCCTACTGTATGCAAGTACAAAAAAATAATAATAATAAAAATAAAGTGGCGGTATTTAAAACTGGAAGAGATCTTCCAAAGAATTCTAACCTTGTAACTTTCAAGGTGAACACAAGGTAAGCCAAGTGCAATTGCTTCTGCATTAGCAAAGGCAGGATTCGAACCCAGTGTTTTGATTCTGTCACCAATTCTCTTTCAGTTTCATTTTACTTCTCTCTTCACATTTTAATATTTGTGTTGACTTGGCCCTATGAACTATTTATAGCTTCTGAAAATCAAATTCTAATTTACTCTTGGATTTTCTTGATACACTCCACTCAAACTGAGGTATAAGAAACCTGAGCTTAAGAAATGTGAACCTGAATATGGGCCTAGATATTTCTGTAGCTTACTTCCCCAGCTATAAAAGTAACACGTGATTGAAATGATATTTGCTGTGCATTTTTTTGAAATCTAAGAACTTAGCTATTCAGTGGGATATTGATTAACTATCATCACTATGTGTGTTCTAATCTGTTTGGAGAAGATGAATACCCCATCCACTGCCAAAAGAAAGTAGCTCCAAGACTCATAACTAGGCGTCACTGTGATGTGGACATTGGGATACTAATTCTGGACTATAGCTGAAGAAGAGTGTAAGGTCTGAGCATTTCTTCTTACATCATCCTCACATAGGTTATTTTACCATGTCTGTTCTTTTCCTATTTTTATGTCTTTGGGGAAAATAACTGAATTAGACTTCCTATTTTTTTTTTAAATTCGTGATAAAGCTCAGAGTTGCAACACTGTCCTAATTTCTTATTCATGAGTTGTTATTCAGAAAACTCCTGCATTTTGTGGAGATATCACACAATGCTGGTCTTCCTTGAAAGGAAAAGAGCTTGGCCCACCTGTGTCTGACAGACTGAGTTGTCACAAAGCACAGTAAATTGTATTTGCCCACCTTCCCAATCCATCTAGGCCATCTGTAAATGTCCCTTTTGGTCCATGACACACTAGAGAAAAACAAAATTAAAACTAAAAAAATATTTACTGTTGTAGTAAAGAGAGCTTTTAATGATGTTTTGACATTTTCTAGGATGAATGCTTTGGTGGAACAAACTGAGAAAATGCTCCGGAAAGGGTACAGGAAGCTTTCACTATTTGATATGACTTGTCAGTAACTGTTTCCTATTTATAAAAATGTACATAATATAGAGAAAATAATGCCACTAATACATTTTTGAAACATAACATGTTTTTTGGCATTATTATAATCTTCAATTTTTGAGCTTCTAATTTGAACATTTAATTTAGGGTCTAGGATATATCTGTTCTGTTAAAAATGGTTAAATGGGCTAAATAAATGGACAGTGACATTTAAGAAAATATACTAGAATAAGATTACCTAGGTTTCTTTCCCTGGAGATTTGAAAAATAGATTGAACACTCATTTTTTTCAGAATTATTATGTAGCTACCCTCTTACCTGAAGGTAGCAGAACTATTTGACCTCTAGCAACATTCAAAGTTTATGACTGATTATTACTCTATTGTTATCTCATCTAAAAGTTGGTTTAAAATGTATTTAAAAACACAAGCCTGAGGATGCCTTCTAGCTGCAAATTAGAAGGAAACAAAAATCTCAGTCTCGGAATCCCAAAGAAACCAAGTCCTGCTGACAAATAAGAAGGAAGCTGACTTTTCCTTTTAGTTTTCAGGTGGTAAATCAATTTGGTAAGTGCCATGCTTTTAAGCTTTATGATACCCTCATCATAGGATCAAGTTATTCTGTGCTGAACTTTTGAGCTTATGAAAACATGGAGATAACAAATTTGTACTTCTTTTTTTCCCTTTCTTTCTTTCTTTCTTTCTTTCTTTCTTTCTTTCTTTCTTTCTTTCTTTCTTTCTTTCTGTCTGTCTGTCTGTCTGGCTTGCTTGCTTTCTCTTTCTCTCTCTTTTTCTTTCTTTCTTTCTTTCTTTCTTTCTTTCTTTCTTTCTTTCTTTCTTTCTTTCTTTCTTTCTTTCTTTCTTTCTTTCTTTCTTTCCTTCTTTCTTTCTTTCTCCCTTTCTTTCTTTCTTTCTCTCTTTCTTCCTTCCTTTCTTTTTCTTTCCTTTTTTAAGAGACTATAAAAACTAGGTTTTGCTATGTTATTCAGGGTGGTCTTGAACCCATGGACTCAGTTATCTCTAGCCTCAGCTTCCCAGGTAGCTGGGATTACAGGTGCATACCCAGTTCAAATTTGTATTTCCTTAAGGCTCTAAGTTTGATATGATTTAATAAGCAGCAATATAAAATGAACACATGCAAAACACATCCATATTATATGAATATATTTTAGTAATTATTAAGGTTACTTGTGTCTTTTAACTTTATTGGTAATTATAAACATCCTTACATATATAAAAACAAATTGATGAGTTTTGACAGATATACACAATTGTTGACTTAACATAGCATACAAAACAATTCTATCACCCAATTCCCTCTTCCCCCCATGTAACTTATGTTTGACCCTTAAGAGTTATGTGCAAAGGTTTGTGTTTGAGGCCTTGGAGTAGAGATTAAAATATAGAGTCTTCTGTGATATTGAAGAGTTAAGGCAGTGCTTTTGAATCATGAGGGCACAGTTGCATCATTAAGAAGAGCTAATGGCCTGTAGTTTGCTATTCTTATGCCTAATTTGAGAAAAGGTAATAAGTATCTGCTATTCTCTAGTGAAATGGGAGCCTATCTGCAGTGATTACATCCTGGAACAATTTAGTGTGTGTATTTTAGGGGTGGGGTTGATTCTACCACTACATCATAAACTCTCACCTACACATGTGCACACATATGCACACCTTACAAAATGAATAAGAAATTAACCAACTGGAGGGTCAAATTTGTTATAACTTAATTTAGTGAAGAATTCTATTAATACAATGACTTCTTTTCTGATAATGCCTTATCCTTTCCACTTACATAGCACTTTTCCATGTATTTTTAGGTGTAACCTTGGCAGGTAGTGTTCTTTGCATGCTGATGTCTGATCAAAACCTTGCTGTCAGGTGCTGTGTTCCAAGCTTGACAGCCAGACTACCATGAGTTGTGGCTTAAGCTATGTGCTCTATTGACCAAAGTAGTTCCCAGGCATCCAAATCTTTTCTGTTGCAGTAGCATCATTGGAGGCAAAAACATGACTTAATTTCTCCAGATAGTTTCAGTAATGGCTGACCAAGGCTTGATATGAGCCAGCTGCCTTGAAAGAAAGAGGTGATTATCTTGGCTGGAATTAAGTAGCTACAGGTGTCTGGTCCACACCTGCTGTACAGTGAAAGACTGTCCGCATGATTGCTGTTCACTCTCATCTTGAAACAGGTCATTTAGTGTTTAAGTCAATGAAAATAAGGTCTTTGGTCTTAATTTGCCTTTGATAAAAGGCAAGCAAAACACAAGTCCAGCAGAATGAACACGCAAACCTCTATTATCTATTCAAAGACAAGCCAAAATTTGGGATTAACATTGCAAAAATTTGAAAATCATATTACCAAAAAAAATCACACTTTGAAAACCCAAATGTGATTTAAATTTTCAAAGGTTGAAGTATTCATCATTTTAAAGTTTGGTATTTCAAAATAAATATAGATTTTCATTTTTCATTGTTGTTGCTAATGTTTCATTTTTACTTGCGATAAAATTGACATGAAAGCGTCTAATTTTCCCATGGGGTGACTGTGCCTCAAAAAATATTGAATGAATGAAATCTGGTGTTTTCTCAACAACATATTGAACCCTAGTGCAATATCCAAGTCTTCCTGGTTTGGTTTGCATTTTCCAAAACCCTGGTCAGGATCCCATCTTCTGAGAACTCTCCCCTGTGCTAGGGCTTACTCTTTATTCCCATACTACTTTCCTAGTTCCTCACTTTACTCTATGACTGCTCAGACTTTGAGTTCCATAGATTCTATTTTCCAACATCAGTTGGAATAACTAGCAATGCAGATGTTAGCACCATCCACAACTTTGTGTATCAAATATGTACATATAAGATTAAACCCCCAGAAATTTGAATATGCCACACATATATATGACTTCCCAGAATATGAACATTTTATCTCCAACCACCTCCACTGGTTATCACCAGTGAAATATCTAAATCTCTTGTACCCACCTTCCCCTGATTTTACCCTTCTCCCCATCTCTTGTTCTATGTTTCAGTTCTGTTAACAGTTTTGTTTCTTGTCTGTTTATTTTCCCTATATCCTTCACATAAGTGAGATCATTTAGTATTTCTCTTTTTCTTTCTGCCTATTTCCACTAGCACAATTCCTTCTAGGTCCATCCATGTTGTTGCAAATGACATGTTTGTCTTTTTTGATTGATGAATACTATTCCATTTTGTATATATACAGCAACTTTCTGACCCATTCATCTGTTTGGGGGTATTTGGGTGGTTTCCATATTGCAAATAGTGCTGCAATAAACTTCCAGGTAAGGTGTCCTTTTGAACTAGTATTTTGTATCCTTTGGGAAAATTCCCAGATGCAGGATTGCTAGATTGAATGGTAGTTCCATTTTCAGTAGTTCAAGGGTCCTCCACACAGTTTTCTGTAGTGGTTGTACTATTTTGCATTCCCACCAGCAGTGTAAAAATGTTCCTTTCTCTCCACATCCATGCCAACATTTGTTGTTGCCTGATTTCTTTTTGTTGTTTTTGTTTTTTTTTTAATCTGGCCATTCTTACTCATGTGAGATGATATCTCATTGTGGTTTTGATTTGTATTTCCCTGATTACTAGCAAGGTTGAGCATTTCTCCACATGCCAATGGGCTGTTTGTATTTCCTCTCTAGAGAAGTTGTCTTTTTAGCTCTTCATCCAATTTTTTGGCTGGAAATTTTGTTTTGCTTTTGTTAAGTTGTCTGAGTTCTTTGTGGAGCTTCATCAAACCATTGTAACTTGTATGAAAGGTAAAAATTTTTCCCCACTTGGTTGGGTTTCTTTTGTTTATTATCTCTTTTGCTGTACAGATTTTTAGTTCGATGTGGTCCCAGCTGTTTCTATTTTCCTTCAATTTTTAGCATCTGTAGATGTGTCCTGAGGTTTCTGAAATGTAAGTCTTAAGAGTGTTTTGCCTGTATGTTCTATGTATTTTGTGGTTTCAGGTTTTACCTCCAAGTCTTTTATCCATTTTGAGTTGGTTTTTGGACATGGTATGAGTGAGTAGTCTAGATAGCCTATATTAATTTTTTTTTTTTTTTGCTTAAAGTGGTCCAGTTTTCCCACTACCATTTGTTGAAGAGATTATCCTTGTTCCATTAAATGATTTTTGCCCCTTTGTCATATTGGTTGATCATGCATATGTGGCTTGATCATTTATGCTTCACAAGTGTTGATGCTTTATAACTCCAATTAGACGTAGTTTAGAAACTAGATTAGTTTAGAAATTAGATCCATTTGTCTTTTCCAGGCCTCTAGCATTTGGTAAATAATTGGAAATGTTTTGAATCAACTTGAAAGCCTGAACATCTCTCAAGTGGATCTAAATTACTCAGGTAATGTGTAACTCACCTAACAGATATGGCTTCTTACAAAAGTTAGACTCATTTTGGCAGAACTGGAAATTCCCAAGCCTGTAAAAACTAATATTGGAAGCACTTTAGTGTGACATACTTTCTCATAATTTTTCAAGGGAGATGTCTCTATGACCCTCCCTTAGCCCTATTTACAAGATGAACATTGTTGAAGAAGAAGCAACATTAACTTTTGCTTGTTAGCAATAAAATATTATACTTATATCGATTTCTATCTGCCTATTTCAAAGCACCTACTGATGATCTACCCTGGATTGAGTAGCCCCATGAAAATAATGAGACAACAGTCTTTGTTTCCAAGAAAGTGACCTGATTATATCTATAGCATGCACTATTGGAGGAGAAGGAGTAGAGGTGAAGCAATGTATATATAGAAACCTATAGGGAGAGAACAAAATGTCAATGTAAGGAGGATCAAGCATAATGAGAGCACACAAACAAGTAGTTAGTTGAGAAATAAGCAAATCTCTGTAATCATATAGATGTGAACATTAACTCTGATAACTGGGAAATGGGGCATTTTAAAAAACTACTGAATAAAAGTGTTACCTAACATATTTGGAATCACAGATCCCTCATTCACAAAATGGAAATCATATGCCTAAATATATTCATAGCTCCCATATATTTGTATGCCTTGTCCTGTGCAGTTACCTGCTGAAACTGAGTGTGGTCTGAAATCTAATCCTACACTCACCAAGGCATGCTTACAGATACAGGACTTTCTCTGCCTCAGCTTATTCTAATAAATACATATGTGCCATATAGGTTAGCTTAATAAGGTGGCCTTGATCATAATTTCTTGTGAGAGTGAAAGACTCTCATAGACATATACAACAAAGAAAGGGTGAGTATCCTTCACTAAATGTTTTGCCAATTTCTCAGACCTTGTTTCTTTCTCTGACTATGCTTTCCTTCTCTTATCTGACTTTCTTATTCAGGCTAGGACCAAAACTGCCTACTGTTCCTGGGTTCACATCCTCACAGCTCTGTCCCGAGAGAAGTAATCTTCCCTTAAGTTTTGTCGTAAAAACTCTCTACAGAGTATGTGAAAGATGTGAGCCAGAGTCACAGGTCCAAAAAAGGTAGAATGTTCTCATTATCAGTCCTCACTACAATCACAAGACAGGGAGAGTTCTCAAAGATGGGACAATAACCCCTCCCTGCTTCATAAGATGGATGATAAGAAAAAGTTAAATATTTCCAGCATAATCCTTATAAAGATTGAGTCCTTGCTTTACACTTAGGCTCCTGAGGGTCCCAATGAAAACTACAGAGATGGAAGAGGTATGACATGTTTGAAAAGCTAAAACACAATGATTTGATTACAATCACATCCAAGTGAATCAGAAAAATATGAAGCAAAAATTACACTACACATAATTGTTCTTCCTTAAGGACATCATTTTCCTTTCTGGGTCCTAGTGTCCTCCTCTGAAATAGGAAGAACCTGAATTAAACCATTGTTAGGTTTCTTTTGACACTAGTGTCCATGACTCATCCATTCATTAATTTTTCAGGTTACTCATCCACCCCTCCATCCATCCATGTTAGCATCATTGTATTGGGTATTGGAGGCACGTAGCTCCTTAAGCTAGCAAGTATTCATTATCCACTGTAGTATAGGCTGAAAAGTAAATGGCAGTCCTTCTCAAACTATCCTCTCTAGTCTAGTTGGAGAATATATGTAAAACAAGACTTAATAGAAAGAATTTCATGGTAGATAGCACTGAAATAGAGGCAAGAATAGTTCAGAAACAAGAATAGTTCAGAAACAGTATGATGTATGATGAGCAGAATTTGGACTTTAGAGTGAGCACAATAGTATAGGATATTACAGGTGAAGATGATTCCATGAAAAAAGTGATTTCAATCTCATGTAAGAGACTGAGAAGAGATTAGTGATGGGCAGACAGGATAAGTATGCATCTTCTAGGCTGGAGAAATGACTTGAGTGTTCCACTAACATTGAGTTGTTTTGATGTTTGTTTTTTTTTATGATGCTCAACTTTTGGGGGGTTTATGTTGTGTAAAATGAACAATTATGACATATACTATATGAAAGAAACAGAAACTACCTGAAAACATTTGAGGTAACAAGAAATTGTATTTATCTGTTCATTATCACTTTCTTTGCTACTGACTATAATAGCAGATTGGATTTCTCAAAGTATAGTAAAATGAAAAATACAGAGAAGTAGGTGCTAGTTGCTATAAGGACATAGGCACAAAGATATATAAGCAGTGTGGCTATCATGATAATATTTAAAGGGGAGTGAACAATTAAACATTAAACATATAACTGTACAAAATAATAGTAAGGACTGCTTTGTCATAAACAATGCTAGGTCCAGTTAACTACAGATCCACAGTGAACAATTAGCTCATTATAATTCAATTCATATCTGAGTGACAATGATAGAGTGAATAAAAAAAATGGGTTGAGTAAGGGATTTAATTACTTTGGAGGTTCTAATCATGAGAACAGATGAAATCCAGATTTTTAAAGCCCATGTTTTAAATATGGTTTGCTAAAATGAAAAGCATGGGCGTTAAAAAAAAAAAACAAAAACAGTACAGCATTGATCAAAGCTCTATGGGATTTGTCTTAGAATTTAGTGTCACACATTGACATAGTTCCATACAATATAATATTTAATCACAGCAAATACAGGTTGGTAAATTCAGATAACACTGAATTTTCTCTTTATCCTCCCATTATGGATAATCAATAAGGAGGGATGAAACAGCAAATAATACATATGGCTTTTAGCTTTTGCAGGAAGAAGGATGCTCACATGTAACAGATGTTTGGAGATACTGTTTTCACAGTGTGGTTTTTGTTTGCTGTTTAGTGTTTAAATCAAATTATCCAATTTCTTTCATTCAATTTATTTTATTCAGATTATCATTATACTCAAAGGTATATAGTTGTGACTTTTTAACATTCTTCATCATGATTCTAAGTAGATCATCAATCCATGTGCATTAGTGATACAAAGATGGATAGGGGTACTTCACACTCGGATCAAAGTGTCAAAAAATCATGGAAGGATTGTACTGTCTTTTTTGAAAAAATAAATTGCAAAGAGTCAAATTATTTGGAAAATAAAGAAAAGTAGGAGTGGTGTCAATAAGAAACTAAGCTGGATAAATTAATGTCACTAGTGAAGAATAAGAACCTGATAGTGGAAGTTGAAGTCATTAAGTGTGAAACCCCAATGGAACCTATGAGGGACATAACCTCTAAAGTAGACATATCTTGGAGGAGGAAGAATTATGCACATAGACCAATATACTTGTGTCTTGGGTCCTGCAGGGCTTGACTATTGTTCTGAGGACCTGAACAAGTTTAGCAGCAAACTGTTCCTTCATAGCTAAATGCCTCTGCTTCTGAGTAAAGCTGGTACACTGAAGGGCTTAATTTGTTTCAACAACTTGTCAGAGCAGCTTCCTTACCAGGAAATTAGCTTGAAATTCCTATCTGTACCCTTCCCCAAATTACTCCCCTCCCCACATTTATCCAATTAACCCCCTTTACTTCAGGAACTAGCTTGGTAGAGAGACTTATTTTTGTTCAGACTGTCTGAAAGCTCCTAAATCACCTCCTATATTCTTAGCTCTGTCATCAGAAAAATAGTCCCCAAACTAATCTTCTCATTTATCACCCCTTGCCTATGTGAATTCCTTGAACAAGAGTATTCTTTTGTTTAATATTTAGATTTATTTAATATTTTAAAGTTTTGCATTTATAGTTGAGATTTTCCTTTCCAACCATATTAATTCTACTTTATTACATAAATCTTTAACTTCAGCCAAATTAGCACATCTATATTTATACTTTCCCATATCATACTATAATCATGCCACACTACTCACCTAGAATTATTTATTTCCTTTACCAGCAATATACATTCCAATAACTTTTCTTGAGTCAGCTAAAACTTCACCTTCCCCAAAGAGTATATTTTGCCCTTCTTTGTGGCTCTGAGAATATCTTCACTATATAGTTTGTCAATATATATAAACATTGGCTTAAAAATTTTTTTTTCTATTCAAGTAACATTGGTTTATAACATTATTTATGTTTCAGGTAACAGCATTATAAATCAACATATGTAGACACTACATTTTTGTTCACCCTGAAATCTATTTCTATCATTCACTGTATCATTCACCCCATTTACCTACCCTCTCTTCTTCCCCCCTTCCTAGCAATCACTGTTTTACCTCTAGTCTAAGAGTTTGTTTCTGTTTTGTTTTGATGTTTCATTACTTTTGTTTCTTTATCATATGCAAGTGAACTCATAGATTTTTTTTTCTGTCTGCTTTATTTCATCATTTTTCATAGGTGAAAAGAAAGTTTGTAGTATATGTATGTATCATATCTGTCTTATTCTATTATCTATCAATGGGCATGTGAATAATTTACTTGGCTATTGTGAATATTGCTATGTTAAATATGGGGGTGCATGTCTTTTGAATTTGTTTCCCTTTCTTTAAGTAAATAACCGGAAGCAGGGTAACAGAATCTTATTGAATTTCTATTTTAAATTGTTCAAGGAATCCCCTTGCTATTTTTCATAATGCCGTAACAATTCTCAAGAACTGTATATAAGTATTCTTTTCTCTCAGAATCCTCTGCAACACTTGTTTCTTCTTATCTTTCATAGCCATTCTCACAGGTATGAGGTGACATCTCATTGTTTGATTTTTTTTCCCTAGTAAGAGGTAATGAACACCTTTTCATGCCTATTGGTATATGACAATGGTATATCTTTGTTGGAGAAGTGTCTATGTATATCCTCTGCCCACTTTTTATTTGAACCATTTGGAGTTTTTAATTATTTTGAATTATATATTTTGGCTATGATTCCTGTGTTATATGATGTACAGAAATATTCTCTCATTCAATAGAGGCCTTTTGAATCCATGGCAGTTTCTTTTACTTTAAGTGAAAGTTTTGGTTTTATGTGATCCCATTTGTTTATTTTGTTTCTGTTTCCTTGTTTCCAAATTGTGATTTGGAGCTAAATCACCAAAGTATCTGAATCAATGTCAAGATGTATACTAACTATGTTTTCCTTCATGTATTTTATGATTTCATGTCTTACATTCAAGTGTTTAATTTATTTTTAATTAATGTCTGTGAATGGTGAAAAGTGGGCTAATTATATCCCTTTGCATGTAACTGTCCAAATTCCTAATCATCATTTATTGAGAATATTTTTCCTGCTCCTTGTTTGTTGTTAGCTTCTTTGCAGTAAATTGATTATACAGATATTTAAGTTTGCTTCTGGGCTCTGAATACTTTTTCACTGACCTGTATCTGTTATTGTTCTAATTCCATTCTGTTTCAATTACTATATTTTGTATTACATTTGAAGTGTGGGAGCATGATACCTACATTTCTTTTCTTTCTTTCTTTTTTTTTTTTTAGGATTATTTCTTTTTTTCTGGTTCTTTTTTTCCCAAAAAAGTTTTATGATTTTTGTTCTGTTTCTGCAGAGAATGCTATTGGAATTTTGGTTGGAATTGTAGCAGATCTATAGGTTGCTTTAGCTAATATATATATATAGTGACTTCAACAATGTTAGATCTTCCAATCCAGGATCATGAAATATCTTTCAATTTATTTGTGTTGTCCTCTATCTCTTTTTCAACAGTATCTTATAGGTTTTGCTGTTCAGGTCTTTTACCACTATGCATATAGAAAAATCACCTGATTGTTGTATATTAGTTTTATAAAATCCCATTACATTAGTTTATTGGCGTCTTTCAGATTTTCTATGTATATTAGTATGTCATCTACAAATAGTAATAGTTTTATTTCTTCCTTTCCAATTTTGACATCTTTGATTCCTGTTTTGAGTCTAAATGCTCTGTCTAGGATTCTAATATTATGTTGAATAATAGTGGTGAAAGTGAACATCCTTTCTTGTTCCTGAACTTAGAAGAAAATTTTCAGTTCTTCACCATTAAATGTAATATGATTGTGGGTTTGTTATATATGACTTTATTATATTGAGGTACATTCCATCATTAACTATTGTATTACATATTTTTATTATCAAAAGATGCTGAAATTTGTCAAAAGCCTTATATATATATATATATATATATATATATATATGATTTTTTTTTATCTTCAAAGGAGATGTCCTTATTTTTGTTGAGGTTGTTCATTTGTTGTTTTTTATGTGTTGAAACAACCTAGAATAAATCCCACGTGATGTGCATAATCACTGATGTTCCTTTTAGTGCAGTTATGTTGATCTCTTAGGTCCACCAAGTGTTTCAGCCCCATACCCATGCTACAAGACTCTCTAGGTGGTGCCCCATTTTTGAACCATGGAATTTTCTTTCAAAACAACTTCATTGGGGGGAAAAAAGGATTTAACATATAATAAATGTTATAATCCTGTGGTTTTAACATATTTACAGGATTGTGAAATCATCACTACAATCTAATTTTGGAACATTTTTATCCCTCCAAAAGGAAACTCCATACCTCTCAGTGATCACGCTTCACATCCCTGACCTTCAAACTAGTTAATTTTTACCAGTTCATAAATATCATTTATTAATACTATATCAGGTAAACTTGAAATAATAATAGTGAAAGCATATGATGTCAGCCTATGGCATATTGCCTTTCCATTGCAATAAATATGATGTCAGTTCTTGAACAATGTTAGATTTTTTTTTTTCTTAAATGTCAGGGCAGGTACATACTTAGAGAAGTGAAACTGATAAGATGGCAACTGTAGTGTAAACTTTCTTTGTAACATCACCACTCTGGGATATTTTAGAAAGAATAATTTAGAATGTTTAGAAATATTGAGCATCCTGAAATATATGGAGATACTGCTCTTCATTATCTGTAATGAAAATACCAGAAATATATAGATACTATAATTATTCATGCTATAAACATTTAATAAATTTTGCTTAAAGAAGCGTCTACTTTGCTATAGGGTAATGCAGTAACAGTAATTCTTAACATATATGTCCAAGGTGCTTTTTTAAGTGTACTTGTTCATGTTTTGTTGCTTCACTTAATCTATACATCCTTTAAATAGGTCATTTCTGGAAAGTTTATGTGAATTTGAAGTCAACCTATGTCTAAATTTGCACTAATTTATTTCTTTTTTCTGTGCACACTGAAGGTTTAACAAGATGTCCTTATTTGCATTTGATTCCCTTTAATGCTATTTTAGAAACTGAACAACAGGCTAGGGGAATCAATCATTATTTGCAGAAATCTCTAGTATCATGTAAATTATCTAAAAGAAAAAAATTTAAAACCTCAATATTTTAATACTGTAAATACATTCTGAACTGCAGTACACTTTTTAAACTTTCTACATCTCCTAGATCAACAAAATACAATCAATTATTAAATCCTTTATAAAAATGCTATGTAAATCAAACCAATTATTATATTATCAGAAAAAAATCAATATAATTAGAAAATCATTTTTCCTGATTGAATGAATGTTACAACTATACTTGATATATGTTTACAAATGAACACTAGATTTTAAGGACTTTTGGGTGTGTGAATTGGACTGTATGGGTGGATTTGAATTTGTATATGTAAATAAGTTTAGATACACATATGGCTATAAATCAAATAAAATAAACATTATTATTTCCAGCAGAGGAAAAACAATTAGGTGACTCTTGAATGTTAGCCCTAGTTACATTTCTGACTTGAAGGATAAAGCTTGTTAGCTCATAAAAACTCTGAATTTATTATAGGTATCAATTAAATGCTGCCTAGGGCTGACACCATGATGTGAAATTCAATCATGCCTATGAAATGTAAAAATAAAATTCCATTTGATTACTAATATGCTCATAAAATAGGAATGCAGAATTGTTATACATTTTAGGTGTCATAGAAAATATAAATAAACCCTATTTAGTAACTACTAGTTGTGTATAATGGTGTGGATATATGTATAAATATGAATGCAAATATGTTTATAATAGCAAATCAAAATTAATATATTCTTCTCTAAGAAATATAGAATAAAATTTCCTGAAAACCATCTCTGTTTTTGAAGGTTTCAAGTTCTTCCCAAGGGTAGCATTGAGAAGATGTACTTTGATATTAATATGTCTATAATACATGTTCATAATTTCCTTGATTTTATTTTAGAATGTTTTTCCTTCCATACATTACAGAGCTCTGATATATATTCAAAATGTGCAACATTCATTGTGTAATTTTTCACTTTATAGACTGTAATGTGAAGAAAAAATTGCTATGACAGCTTAGGTACACTCTCAATATGTAGCAATCTTCCGGACAAATATCAAAAGGCTAGAGTAGAAAATACAAAAGTAGTGACAGACTGAAATGGTGAATGTATGTACTGCAAATGTTGAGTATTTACTGTGTTTACTTCACCAAAACTTGATAGAGTTTGTTAACTGGACACTCATCAAGGGCTTCAATGTATGTAACCTATCATTTTTTGCTAATAACAAAATGACACCTATGAGTTGATCAAAAGCACTAAGGAGAATTGAAATGCATATCTGCAACCAGGGTTTCAGAATTAGAATAACCAAATAAAAGATCTTCCACACATAATTAAAAATCTCCTTTTTATCTATTCTAGAAAAAATATTTCTCTGTTTCTTTGAAATAATTAAAGTTTTAAATAGCATCCTGAAATAACCCAGATTTTCATCTCTTGGGGAAGTTTGATCAACTGGTTCCATATATGAGACCACTTCTCAGAAAGATCTCCAGATTGCAACTTTTACATTTATAATCAGATCAAGTCAAATTTTATTAAGGAAGAAAGAGCCAAGACACTTTAGAGAGTGAGAGCAGGTGGGAAAGGGATACGTCCATGCAGGGAAAAACATTCTGCCCAAACCTTTCAAAGTTTTTTTGACTTAAAACACAGACTAAAACATTTTAACTACTTTAAGTTCCATGGTGATACACTTAAACATGTCCCCAGAAATAATCATGCACTAACAGCCATGAATTAAAAAATTTAAAGAATTTCTGTTTTTAAATAGGGTACCATTGCTATTTTTTCTTCTTTTTTGATAGTTTTAGTGTGATATGCTTTACATGGAATAACTTCTCCCTATTAAAGTGTGCAATTTGATAAGTTTTGATAACCATAAATACAATGAATAGTAATCAGATTTATTGCTCCCAAAGTTTTTTTCTAATGCTTCTGTAATTCCTTTGTCTTGTTTCTCAAGATCACTTCTCCACCAAGCTCCATTATTTTGCTTTCTAACACTATAGATTAGTTTACATTTTCTAGAGTTTCATATAATTGGAATAACAAATTATGTGATTTTTTGTTCCTGACTACTTTGGCACATTGTAAATCTGAATATCAGGAGAGATTTATCCTTGTTGTTTGATGTATCAATATGTGTCATTCCTTTTTATTGATTAGTAGTGTTTCATTATATAGCTATATCACACTTTATTTGACCCTACAGATGTTGTTGGATGTTTTATTTGTTTCCCAGTTTGACTATTATATGTAACTCAGATGAAAAGATTTGTGTTTCAGTCTTTATGTGAATATATGCTTTCTTTTCTGTTGGATAGGTACCAAAATGACAATATCTCCTTTATATGATAAGTATGTATTTGACATTTAAGTAAATTGTCAAGATATTTTCCAAAGTGTTTATACCATTTAACATAAACAGAAGTATTTGTAAGGGTTCCAGTTCTCTCACATCCTCATCACTTGATAATATCAGCCTATCTAATTTTAACCACTGAGTTGGTATGTAGTGATATATCATTAAGGGTTTTAAGTTTAGTTTCCATAATGGCAGTTGATGATGTAAGTCTTGTTTCTGTATTTCTTGGCCAAATGTGTATCTTCTTGCTGAAAAGTCTCTTCAAATTGTTTGGTCATTTTTTTTAATTGGGTTCTTTTTCTTAATATTTTTTGAGATTTTATACTGTATATCCAAGTCCTTTATCAGCTGTACTGTTTAATTGTTAATAGATCTGTGTATGAAATGTGATTACTTGGTTTCCCAACACAAATGTAATAGCTAAAATTTTTTAGTAAAGACTGATCTCTTTCTTGCTAGTAAACAAGTATAAAAAAGTATTTTAAAACTACTAGTAGTGAGTGAGCAATTTTATTTCTGGGTCATATTGTAAGACATTTTTCTCTAGATGAACAATTCAGGGAAGTTTCTGGATCAACTCTGCTTGAATTCAGATTGCCCCAGCTATATCTTAACTGTGGCATCTTGCATAAGCTTTTAATCTCTCTATGACTGTTTAATAAAGTATGGCAATACTAATATCAGTTTCATAGTATTGCTATAAGAATTTAACATACTTATAAGTATAAAGCACATACTGAGTGTACAATATATATTCACTATAGTTTAACAAATTCATTATTATTTACCCACTCTTTAATGATCCACCAAATTGAATCAACTCTAACTTTTTAAAAGGGATTGTTAACTGCTGCTGGTACCTAACCTTAAAGTCAGTATCATTTTGAGAATTTATAGGTATATGAAAATGTAGAGTAAAAAAACAAATTGCCTCTTTTATTTTTGTGTTGCCATATGAAAGGGTAATAAGTGAGGTGAAGTAATTGATGTAGCTGTGCAATATTTACAATATCACAGAAAATATGTAACATAAGCAGATATGAGAGTCCTTTTAGTCAAATTTCCATTAGCTATAAAAAGTAATAACAATTTTATGTCAGTATATATTATGGGCCCTCATAGTGAAAGTGCATATATTGGACAAAAAGAGAAATTCTGATGCAATAGTTCTATTGGACACTTCTCAAATTATGAAATAGGGCATAGCATCTGCAAAGATGGAGAAATATTAAAATAATTTAAGTGTTTTGACAAGTTCATGTAATTATCAAATATTGATGATTGTGCATTGGGTGTATAGAACATGACAATGTAAGAGTGTTCTTACCTCTTCATTTAGGCCGTTCAGAGAACATCCCATAAACAGTTTCCCCCAAGTCTCCTCTTTATTAATATCCATCATGCTTAGTTATTTTAATTTGACACTAGCTGCATTTAGCTGCCAAGGAGTGCATGGATAATTCCACATTGACAGTGTTCACTTCTAGGCTGAAACCACAATGTTAGACATGATGTAGTCAGGCAGTAACCAAAAGCATATTTTCTGAACTTTCTCATAAAACCTCAGTGGAAATAGGCTTTTTAAAAATACATATATATATTAATATGTGTATAATTATTCTTAGTCCATTCAAAATAATAAAAACTGGATGAAATTTGTTATTAAAATGAGAGATGGTGCTTAAAACTCCAATCAAGTTAGAAAAATCAATCAGCACACTATTTTTTCAGCAAATATTTATTAAAGACCTATTTGTACCATAAATATATTTTCTATGTTCAATTTATATATCCATTTCTACTACAGACAATTACTTTTAGATATTATCTAAAATAAACCTGGTCAAGATTAATCTCATCCACTTTCCACCATTTTTATCTTCATTTTATTTTTTGCTCTCAATAGGAATGAAATAGTGATCAAGTAGAGGAAATGTAGACTATCGCTTTATTTTGATTCATAGTATAAAAAGCAATAGCTGAAAGTCCACTTGCCCTGTATTTAGCGGGTGCGTGATCTCTGACTAATTTTGACTTGTCTGATGATGATGAAACAATACCCTGCTTGATAATTCACAGCTTTTTAAATATCCATTTATTATAATAATATGTAAAAGTGCACTTAAAGCTATCTAGTACTTAATAAATGTGTGTATACCCTTATTTTAGAAGAGTATTAAAATAAATATCAACTTCATATAGACATATTTTATATATTTGCCATATAGAATTATTAATTTGTATGCATGTTATACATATGCACATATGTATGTACATATACATGAGAGTTTCCAATATTTTTTTCAGAAGGATTTTCAGAAAGGATTCTAAAAATGGGGAGTTTTTGATAAAGAGGGATTGGATGATTATTGTTTCTATATTAAATTTAATTAATACTATCTCTATATTACTATAATAATCTTAGCTAGTACCCAGTAATAGGTTCAGTATTATCAATAGTAATGGTATATGAATCACCTTTTACTAAATTAATAGCATAAAATACAGGTGCTTCAGCAGAAAAAAGTCAAAATGTGAGTAGAGGATATGGGTGCAGACAAAAAAGTTCAACAAAGTGTGAAGAGGTAAAGGCCAATATTGCTGCAGAAACTCAGAAAAGGAATTACTCAATATGGGTGAGAATAGCTTGAAAATTGTTCCTGAAGAATGTTTTTGGAGTTAAGAATAAGTAAATGCATTGAAGTGGGGAAAGAGCAATTTAAAAACAATAAAACTTTGACTACCAGGTCTAATGTGGGTGTGATACATACTTCAAAGATGCTGATCTGGAAGATTCAGTGGCTAAGAAGTTCCTGTGGTGGTCCAGGGATGAAGTAGTTAGATTTTTACTTAGAGAAAAAGACTAGGGAAGGAAGAAGGACCTAGTCAAACCCCCAGTATTTGAAAGAGGGAGGACACACATTTATGAGTTTCCTTAATAAAGAAAGGATTCACAGCTCTTTTTTCCCCCTTTAGTCTGTTTGTTCTTAGTTAAACTCACAAACTGTATTTTACTTCAGTGCTTTTTGGCATGTTGTTTTCTTGCCTAGAAAAATTTTACTCCTAGATATTTTCATGCTTTTATCCCACATGGTATTCATTTCTTAGCACTTATATAAGAGACCATCTCTGATAACCCTACCTGAGGTAGCACTACCTATAATTTATCACCATATTACATTACAGCACAATAATTGCTCTATTATAATACATTTTATCCCCACTATTTACATATGTAATATCTGCTTCCCTATCTGTATATGAACCATTTTAAAGCAGATAATTGACCTATTTTATTCATGATGTCGAGAAGGAAGCTGGAAGATGGCAGTAGGCTAATGGAAATGCAGAATTGTAGATTGAAAAAGCCAGGTTCAGGACATAAGCAAAGGAGTCCTTTTCATAGGGGAAAGTGGGGAAACCTTGAAAAGTGAGTTATTTGAGAGAATTATATGTTGGTGAGAGTCATTCTAACTGAAACTATTCATTCCATAATAATTGTAATGGTGGATGGGATAGTTTTTTGGTGATAAACTCTAGTAAGTGTTCTTGGGGGTCATTATTCTGACATCCATGCACTAGGTAAAGCAGATATGGGAGAATGATGTTAATACATATTGAGCCCAAGTTTTAGCAGGTTATTGTGACTCATCAAATGAAAAGCATATTTTCATTTTCTTTTGATTTGCCCTTTTCTAGATATCATGGGTTTAAAAAAAGGCTGTGTATTTGAAGTTGGGGTATTAAAATTAAGGTCTTACTAAAAGTAAGATGGAGAAAGTATTTTAAATCCTGATTGTTCCATGGGTTTCATAGAATCAAAACAAACTGGACTCTTTGGTTACAAAACTTGAAGACCTAAACTTTGTAACATCAGAGAGGAAATGTTAAAAGGAGTAAGTTTTTGCCATATTACACTTAATAAGCTACTATTTGAATGCTTGAAAGATTTGGACTCAGCCCTTATCATGGACAGTATCCCCTTGTGTGAATTTTTACTATTTTGTCCAGATGTCATTCTTAAACACTTAATCAAATATATATTCCCTAAACCAAGGTATTTGGACCATATGGCTGATGACTTATCTAGAACTCATAATTTATTTGCTTATTTTTTAATATGTGTATGGCAGTGGCGACTGTTAGACCAAATGACTAGAAAGGATAGACAGATGGTAAAAACTAGATGAAACACGGAGGTTAAAATATTCAGGACCTAGTTTCCTCATGAGACTGCACAAAACCAGACAGGATTTCTTATTAAATTAATTTGAAATTAGAGCTTCGAAACCATCCTTTTCAAAAATGATATTTATTAGGTTGTTGCTATTTTCCCTTTCCACTCCACTCTGCTTGCCCCCCCCCCCACTGTCTGCTCATTATTCATTTTCTACCTCTACCTTCATTTTTATGTTCATATCACCACCATTGGTTTTGATGTCATCTTTAGGCTCATCATTGATCCCAGTATGACCATCCTTCAGGGGATCTTCAGGTTGTATTGAATTCTCCCCTGATCATGCCAACCTACTGTCAGTCTTTCAGTTTTGTAGATTCTATAGTGATAAGTGTGAGTGTGTATGCATGTGTAATTATCTTTTTTTGTAAAGGTTTTTTTTTCCTAAGGTTCTCTCCTTGTAAAACAACTACATTCATTTGTATCTGTCTTTTATACCTCCTGGTACCCTCCTATGCCCAATACTCCACCTTGCACACAGCTGGTGTGCAATAAATATTTGCTGATTGATAGAAAATATTGTTAGTAGTATTTTTTTCTAATGAAAGCAAATTTGTGTTTAAGGGATGTAATGATTTATTCTTAAACAAAGCACCAAATGTGAGTACCATTAGGATAGTGGCCCTGGGGGCTGAAGTTTTGTACTATATTATGTTCTTGTTTAAAAATTAATAATTTTATAGATTAGCAACTGCCTTTTAAAATTTACTGGCATCGATTGGAGTACATTCTGAGCTATGATGGATAGCTTTGATTTAGGGTTTATTGCTACAGCAACAGTTAAGATTAGAACCCACAGGGAGGATTTGTCAATAGTCAAAAGACTAGATAGATAGATAGATAGATAGATAGATAGATAGATAGATAGATAGATAGATAGATAGATAGATAGATAGATAGATAGATAGATAGATAGATAGATAGATAGATAGATAGATAGATAGATAGATACATACATACATAGATACATAGATAGATAGATACATACATACATACATACATACATAGATAATAAATGATTAGAAACCACAGGGAGGACTCCTCAATAGTCAAAAGACTAGATAGATAGATAGATAGATAGATAGATAGATAGATAGATAGATAGATAGATAGATAGATAGATAGATAGATAGATAGATAGATAGATAGATAGATAGATAGATAGATAGATAGATGTAAAATAAATTAATATTGCAATTTTCATCATCAGGGGAAATTGAGTGTATTATCAAAGGTCATATGGACTTCAGAGCTTGATATTGTTTATTTAAATAAAGCAGGCACTCTTTTGAAACATAGACTTGTACTGAAAGAATTCACAATCAGTGCACCTGAATATATTTCTCTAAATTTATTTTGTGTATTTACTAAAATCTGTTCAATATACTTATTAAATATAAAATGCAGGGGACTTTGTCAGATACCCATTTCCTTGCTTCTCTTTACACCCTCTATATTGCTTGACTTGTTCTTTGGGTCTTTTATTCCAAGCTCCCAGTGCCCACTAACACCTGGTCCCTCTCCAGAGAGGATGGTGTGTCTTCTACCCACATATAAGTCTACACACACACTGAAAACCAGTCACTTTTTGTGTTAGTTGTCAGTTTCACCTTGTCCAACATGGGACTGTCACTCAACAGCCATTTCATGTGAATGTGCTATACCTCCAAAGAATATTGGTGTCGATGGCTATTTCATGTTATTTTTGAATTGCAGAGTAAGATGAGAGAACTTTTAGAGATTCTCATTTCTTTTCTTTAGACTACCTGCTAGTATTTAGTAGAAATAAAAAAAATATGTGATCATAAATTAAGGATAAAAGCATTTTTATCATACTTCCAGTCAACTAATGATAAACTAACAGGGTTCAATATTGCATTCAACATTTTCAAAGGACCCAAGCACTAATGTTCTAATAATATAATTTTAAAAATAAAAGTACTTATGCTATTGATCCAAATGGCACTAGATTTTCTGTTACATTAACTCACTGCATGCTAAATACATTAAAATTCCCTCAAAATTAAAATTAGATTAAAAATTAAATTCTTTTGTGCCTAAAAAATTCCTGGAATTATTTCTTCCCAGCACTGCTAAATGAGGCTGAGAATTCTCTACAACTATAGAACTGACTGCAGCTATTTACTATTTATCTGAAAATGCACCATCACTAATAAATTTTATTAACACAATTTTCTGTGAAATTAGCATATTTCTAGAATTATCATGAGCCAACAGTTGGTTGATTCTATTTCTTCTCTTCTATCTGCTCTTTTTCCATATCTCCCACTGTTGAAGTAAAGGGAGGTCAGAAATTGTCAAAAATCACTTCATATGCCAGAAACATCATACAAAGGACATAGAGATGGTTAGGCATTATGTAAATGGTGCATACTAAACCATGGATTGTTTCCATGATTTACAAACTTTCAAGAAGGGCCAAGTTGGTTGGGCAGAAAATTTCCAGAAATGAATAGAATCTGTTGGAAATCTTTTCTTTCAATGGGATACTCTGGTTTTGTTGGTCACCACACCTGTGAAACTGTCATGTACTTTTTCAGTTGCTCTTGATCCTCACTCCAAATGAATTATATAGTCTTTCTGTAAGTGAACAAAAGCACCAGGATATTATGGATCAAATTTGATAAGATTTGATAAGCTTGACAATACATACTGCTGTTCATCTTTCACTCCTTTATGGAAATGTTTTCTATTACTCTATAGCAATCAAAAGAAATATGTTCCTTGAAACTGAAAACTAGGAAAATTTCACATTTAAGCATTATAGTTTAAAATCATTCACATATTTATATTTTTCTTTATTGAGGTAATCTTGGTTTATACTACTGGATATATTTAAGCTAATATATATGTATATATAATATATATACATATATATACATATGTGCCTGTTCAAATGCATGCTCCATACTACATGGAAATTTTTATTTTATTGAAAAATTGTGAGATTAAAGCAACACTTTTAAAGAATTTAGAAAACATTGGCTATTATGTTTTGTTCACTCAGATTTTCTTTTCAATTTGAGAAATTTCTAGACCCTCAATTTTCTAGACTTCAGTTTTTTCCTTTTTGTAGATATTTTTTTCCCTTTCATACCAGCAACTTCCTCTTCTCAATCTCCTCACTAAGTAGATATTTTTCTTCCAGCATTGATTCACCATACTTTTAGTTATTTGTATTTTTTTTTTTTTTTTTGAGACTAGGTCTTGCTATTTTTGCCCGTGGAACCGCAGTCTCTCCTTGCCCGGAGTACCACAGACTCAAGCAATCCCCAGCCTCAGCTTCCCAGGTAGCTGGGATTACAGGCGCGCACCACCATGACCAGCTATTTTTTTTTTTTTTTTTTGAACTAGGTCTCGCTAAGGGCCCTACGGACTTGAACCGCGATTCCTAGCCCCAGCCGCTTCATAGGCTGAAGCTTACAAGCACGAGTCACCATGCCCGGCCTTAGTTATTTGTATTTTTAACTCTGTGTGTTTTTTGTTCTTTATCTTAGACTATTTCCTTACTCTGATTACTAGAATATTTATTTGGATTGTTTGTTTGATTTTTGTTTTTTTAATGTATTTATATATACATTTCATATCATTGTAATCCCAGGGATTCACCTCCCCCCCAACCTCCCCACCATTCTTCCCTTTCCCCCTCTGTCCAAAGTTGTATGCTTCCGTTTGATGCTTAGCCTGTTTTGACTTTTCCTTGTGGATTTTGTTTATTTTTTCCTTATATCCCATAGATTAGTGAAACCATTTGATTTTTACCTTTTTCTTTTTGACTTGTTCTGCTAATGATTTCTTCTAAGTACATCCATGTAATCATAAAATCATCAAATTTGTCATTTTTAATTGATGAATAATATTCTGTTGTATGCATATACCACATTTTTTTTTTTTTTATCCAGTCCTCTGTTTGGGGGCATTATAGTTGCAAGTCCTTGCAACTATAAATATGTTTGATCTTTAACAGGTATATTTTTATGGTAAAATACAGGGGCAACTCTATTCTTATTTAATTGAAAGTAATTTCAAGTTCTCTACGTATGATAATTGGAAATTTTAAAGCATTTTTTTCCTCTTCTATAAATTGAATGTTATTATTACTATTGTTAGTTTTTCCACTTATTCAACCTGGTCCTCTCTCCTGTTTATTTCATTACTATTATTTTTATTAAATGAGATGTTCTTTGGTTTAATATTTATTGTGGATGTTGATTGATAAAAATGGTATTTATTTTCTATTTGTTGAGTTTATTACCCTACATTCCTTCCCCTCAGTAGGAGAAACATCTATGGGCTGCATGTAAGAGGTTTGTTCTACTGAAGGAATAGTTTGTCTTTGATGGCTATCAGTGGAGGTGTGGAGATATAGGGAACACCTATTTTGGAAATGGAGCAGAGCAGACTTTTACACTTGATCTTGCTATCTTTTCTATTACATATCATTCCAGTATATTTTTGTCTAGAGTTGTTTCAAGTCCTGTTTTGCTTTTCTTTCATAGTAATCAACCAAACTAGGGTTTTGACCCTCCCCAAAATATAAGTTTTAACCCGGATATCAAACATCTGGCTGTGATCTACATAAGCTGATAAGAATGAAAAGGTCAATCTGACAGTTCTAGTGCTGTCTGAAACTTTGATTCAGAAGACAATGAGCCTCTCATAGATATTATCTTTTCTACTGTATGCTGATGGTAGCAAAAGGATCTGCTTATGGCACAGGTGATATATATAGATATAGATAGATATAGAGATAGAGATAGATATATAATCAATATTTTTTTAAAAACTGTATGGTGTTTTTCCTTTGACCATTAAAGAGCAAGATTGTATATTTACCTTCTATCCATCTATTTTCCCCAAACTTTAATTTAGGAGACTCAAAGCAACTATGTGGTGTGTGGGACTTTTCTTGAGGACTTATATTGTAATGAACTCTTAAACTAAGGGATTCATTTATTGTTTCCTCCTTTTGCAATTGCATATTCAGTTGCTACAGTAGGTCTGTGAAGTTTAGGAATTTTCCAGGTAATTTGTCTTATACCCATGTTTGTCTTATACCCAATTTCTAAAGCTGGTCTTTTAGTCACCTTAACTCTGCAATACATTCAGGTACCTTCTGAATGAAAGCACTGTCCATCTGACTTTCTGTCACTTTCCTCCAACCTTTTCCCATTTTACTATCACTTGCCAACATTCTTTTGGAAACCCATAAACTTTCAATGTTAAAACCACATAGACTTGGATTTTTGGGCCTGGAAAACACAGATAAATATTACTATATTTTCCCTCTCAGATATGTTCTCATGGCAGCCTTCCTTCATTTTAACCACTATGATATTGGTTCATCAGCCTTGGGATAAAACACATATCTCCATCGGATCCCTCAGTTTACCCAGAACATTTATTGTACTGGTTTTTCTAACACATTCAATGATAAGGAATAGTTATTCTCCTGAATAGAAACACAGAAATTCTGAAGAACAGCACTTAGTACTGACCATAAAACTGATTCCTAGAAGAAAAACTTACTGTGTTCTGTGAGTTTCTAGGAAGGGAACGATGTCTGTATAGCAGAGTCAGCAGATGTCTGTAGAAAATATTTGCTATGGAGATGTCAAAGATTGAATATTTGAGTCAAAAGGTAATAGTCATCTAATCCAAACTTTTCATTTTATAAACTGAAACCAAAAGTATTGAGTGATTGACTAAAGTAATCTTAGCTTCTCAGTGTGAGAGTCAGTATTGGAACCCAAGTCACTGACTCATAACAAAATATAATTAATTTATCAATTTAGATTCTAGGTATAAATTTTATTATAGGTATATAATTTATGTCATAAGCATGAGGAAATCTATCATTCATTAATCTTTTACTATATGCCTATGCCAGGCCCTGTACTAAATATTATAAAACCATTCTCTCATTCAACCATTCCAATAGTCCTATGAAACTGATAGTATTTTTCCCATTTTACAAATAAGAACACTGGCACTTTGTGTACTGTGATAATTGTGATT
Source organism: Uropsilus gracilis (assembly GCA_004024945.1). Classification (NCBI taxonomy): domain Eukaryota; kingdom Metazoa; phylum Chordata; class Mammalia; order Eulipotyphla; family Talpidae; genus Uropsilus; species Uropsilus gracilis. The sequence goes on from PVHY01007064.1 coordinate 65,570, forward strand.
AGCAACCAACATCGTAAGAGATGTTCATAATTCATAACAAAATCAAGGCGGTGTTTCCATAAAGGCAGAAGGGAAGACTAAAAAATAATTTAAAAAAAAACATGTTTCAAATTTACCCTCATATATGTTTATCATGTTAACTCACCAAGCTATGAACTAAAACTGAAATTGAAAAAAGTCATTGGAGTTCACATTTTAGAAAGTACTTACTTCTTAGATGTGTCCTGGAAGATGTGGCATGGATTATGGAGTGTTTTTGTGTATTTTTTCTTCTATGTATTTTATGGTTTCAGATCTTATGTTCAAATATTTTATCCATTTGAGTTGGCTTTTGTGTGTGCTGTAAAGGAGTATATAGATTAATTCTTTTACATGTAGCAGTCCAGTTTTCCCACCACCATTTATTGACGAGAGTATCCTTGTTCCATTGTATGTTTGTTGCCCTTTTGTCACCTATATGGGGGATATAGGAAATAAAAAAAAAAAAAAACAAACAAAGGGACAGGGAAAGTTTAAAACTGTTAGCAGAACAAAAGTATAGAATAAGAGAGGGGAAAGGAGGTAAAATCATGGGAGGAATGGGCACAAGAGATTAAGATGATGATTTGTGGGTGATAAGGTGGTAGGAGAATCTCCAGGTAAGCAGTGATGTAAAATATATGTACATATATATGTCCATGTCCATGTACATATATGTGTGTATGTGCAATTAATTAAAAAATGTTGAAAAGAAACAGTATTTCTGTTCCTGGTTTATCTGGGTGAGATGAAGGAGCAGATCAGGCTTTTGTTCATATTGCTCAACCAGGGCAACTAGATGTTCATATTCTTATTCGTGTTCCTACTTATTTTCTCTACTGGGAGTTCCAAAGACCACCTCCCTAGGCTTCCCTCCAAAGACTCATAGGTCAGAAGAGATTGACAGTGAGGAAGATGAACTATTGTAATGAGCACTATTAGAACCCTGCACTTCAGTCTTCATGTCTCAGGGTTCTGGGGAAGAAAGGTTTGAATGCAGTCCTTTCAAAGAAATCAGCACATTATCTCCACCACCTCCATTGTCATGCACAATAAAACTTCCCTTCATTTGGATGCTTTTCTATTTGCTTGATTGTGAGTTTTTTTTTTCCCTTTTTCAATTGGCAGTTGGAGCATTTTGTGGAGAGAGAAGACGGAACAGGGACTGTGACTTGAAATATGGTTGTGGGTGTTTTTAACAAGTTTTCTAAAAACCTTAAAAAAGACCTTTAAAAAAATCTCTGTAAATTACCTTCTTTTTCCTAAAAAAATAAGATGTGTAATATTCCATACTAGTTCATGATATACACCCTTTAGGGTAGAGAATAGTGATCTCATTTTAGGCACCCAACCAAAACAGAATAATTTATTTCTTTAAAAAGAAACTTCTACTACTAAAGTTAAATGTATGATAATACATGGAACATATACATTAGATTCGTTTCTTAAAAAGATAACAGCTATTAACTTTTTAAAGAATGAAACTGTATATTAAAATTTTAGAGAAAAATCATTGTGTTTTCAAAATAATATGTTCAGTGTTTTCAAGTTAAATATTTTTATCTGTCCTGTCAAAAAATGCTAGAAAGTTTTAATTTTGAAAATCAATCTCCAAATGTCTTCAAACTAAGAGGTGGGGGAGGAGTTATAAAACAGAAATCAAAGCACAGTAAAGAATCTAAAACAAAATAAAACCTCTGCTTTATCTAAAGTGCATAATATCCTAAAAATGGTGATGGTAGTCAATAGTCAATAATCCACTTTCACTTACTCAAATCAAACAATCACATCTCCATTGTGTATATATACCACATTTTTTTAAATTCAGTTACCTGTTTTCGGACATTTCGGTTGCTTACATGTCCTTGTAATTATAAATAGTCCTGCAATAAACATCCGAGTACAGGTGTCCCTTTGTACCCACATTGAAGTCTCCTTTGGGCAAATTCCCAAAAGAGCAATTCCTTGATCATATGGTAGTTCCATTTTCATTAATTTGAGGGTCCTCCATACAGATTTCCATAGAGGTTAGACCAGTTTACATTCCCACCAGCAGTGTAAGAGTGTCCCCTTCTCTCCACATCCTTGCCAGCACTTGTTATTGCCTGTTTTATGGATATGGGCCATTCTTACTGGTGTAAGATGGTATCTCATTGTGGTTTTGATTTGCATTTCCCTTATTGCTAGTGACATTGAGCAATTTTTCATGTACTTATCAATTAAAAATGACAAATGGGATGGTTTTATGATAACATGGATGGACTTAGAGAAGAATTCAAATTAGTAGAACAAGTCAAAAAGGAAAAACAGAAACCAAATGGTTTCACAACTATATGGGGCATGGGAAAGATAAACAAAAATCCACGAAGAAAAGTCAAAACAAGCCAAATTGAGGTACACAACTTGTGGTTGGGGAGCAGGGTGGGAACGGTCAGGGAGGGAGGTGAACCCCAGAGATCACAGAGATGTGAAATTTATATAAAAATAAATTATTAAAAAAAGAAAAAAACTCACATCTCTACTTGTACCATTTGCACACATTTAATGACATTTCAGCATTCAAATAAAAGATATTGAGGTTCCCATTGCCTGTATCCACATTATGGTAAACTCAATATTATAAAATAGAAATATGCTATTGTGGAGTCAACATATTGATTTCTCATGTTATAAACTTGCCTAAGCATTGCAGAGAGTATATAACAAAAACATTTTGTAGATACTACATGGTCAAGGACAAAGTTGACTTTGAACTTCCTTTCCATTTTCTATTATAAAAGGATTTCAAAAAAGAATGAGGTCTTATACATGCAACCTAATTGGAAAATAAATACTATTCAGTTATGGAGTGACATCCTTATTCTTTCCAGAAATGTCAGAGTAATAAAAAAATAAATATGGCCTCTGATAAAATATGGCATTTTAGAAAAAATAAAAAATTTAGTACATTATTCAAGTTAGTACAGTAAATACTTCTGGGTGTATATTTTCAATCCAAAAGCTATTGACTTTTCTTTAAAATATGAACCCTGAGTCATGGTTTGATTTTCTATCAAACTAGGATAAAACTAAATTGTGTGATATTAAACAGCTTGGTTATTGCTGTTCAATCCAAAGTAACATAATCTAATTTTCTGTTACAGAAATGGAGAGACTAACATTGAATATAAGAAGACCAATCATTTCTGATCATCACTAGCATTAGTAAGGAAACTTGGAATGCATGAAGCAGAATTCCCTCTAAGAGTAAAGCGAGAGACAGAGAAACAGGAAAAGATAAATTATTATTTATCTTTCTACCTGTTGTAGTTTCTTTATAAGATTTAATAATTGACCTTCACACTACATTGCACATAAATTTTTTAATTTGTATTAATTTGTATTGAATTAGCATGGTTAAAGCATATACTTGTGCACCATTGTAAACTGTCATCTGTATAAGCCATGTTCTACTAAAATACATTAAATAATAAATTACATTATAATACACTACTAAAAGTTTAATTCCAGTATTACAATTAATAGGTCTTACCTAATTTATGTATCTTCTCCCTTCTCCATTCCTTTCCAGGAATTTTACTCTAAAAGTTTCCTTTTATTTAGTGCATTTACTTCTTTATAGAATTATGAGTGAAACATACAGTATGTCTTTCTCTGACTTATTTCACCAAGCACAGTGCCATTTGGGTATATCCATATTATTGCAAATGGCAGGAATTACATCTTTTTGAGTAGTATTCTCTTGCATGGATAGAGTTTTTGTTTTAATCCAGTCATCTTTCTGTGGGCATTTGATTTTTTTTCAAACTCTTAACTATTGTAAATAATGATAGAATGACCATAACGTTGCATGCATTTCTTCAAAGCAGTATTTTCCTATTTGTAGGGTCAAAACACAAGAATAAGGTAATGAATTATATTAAATGTCCATTTTTTAATTTCTTAGCTATCTTCATAGGGTTTTCCACAAACTCTATGCCAATTACTTTCCCACCAATAGAGTGTAAGATTTCCTTCCCTTCACATTCTTGTCCACAATTGTTTCTTCTCTTTTAGTAGCCTTCCTCATGACTGTGAAGTGTTATTTCTTTATTGTTTTAATTTTAATTTCCCTAATAAATTAGAGATGATGAATATCTTTTCATGGACCTGTTGGGTTGCCAATCTGTAAGTTTTGTTTTGTCTCTTCAAAAGAGTATTGTCTCTTCAGATCAATTTTTTTTTTCAGAATAGTGTACAAATCTGTCCTATTTTTTCTTTTTTTTAAAATTTATTTATCTATATTTCACATCATTTCAATCCCTGGGGGTCACCCACCACCTCCCCCTCCCACCCGCTCCAGCTGGTCCCCATTCTCCTCTTGTGCAGTTTCATTTGGTTGACCATATATTAGTGAAACCATTTGGTTTCTGTCCCTTTCCATCTGGCTCGTTTCTGCTAGAATGATTTCTTCTAG